>CAUYQG010231303.1:0-23042 GCA_963574415.1 Tarsius wallacei | reverse complement strand
TTCAAACACCCTCACTCATAAGCAGACCCTGAACAATTATAATACTATAACAAAGTGATTGGCAGTAGTGGGAAACTGTCAGGGGAGGGGGTAGGATTGGCAGTTGAGGGAAACTGCTAGGGGAGGGAGGGCATACCTCATCAACAAGGGTACCTGCATGATCAAAGTTTGTATACCTAACCCCGAATTGTACCCGCATCTTTATAATTAGAAAAACCAAAACCAAAACACCCTCCCTTCACAAGACTGCCATAAGATGCCGCTCCCCAGAGCCACGCAGCCCTCTCAGAAACCATTTCTGAATCTTTCTTAGAATGCTCAAACAATGGTGGACTGCAAGGGAGCAGAAAAGATTCACTTTGGCAAGAGCTGCTTTCTTCAAGTTCCTATCCATAAAGAGATCTAGTGATCTGTATTTAGAGCAGGGAAACGGAACGAGTAGGAGAAATAATGTAAGTTAGTTCTGTAGAACGGAAGGAAACAAATGCAAGTTCATTCTGTTCCACTGAAGCTATCCTGTGGGGAAAAAAAAGTAGTAGCCCTTAAATATACACCAGGCACAATAAAACTGTCAACATGATAAAAATAAAAGTGGTACAACAACCCACATTATCCTGAAGCCCAAACAGAAAGGGAAGGGTCTACCTGCTTATGAAATGCTTTGAGGGATTTTTACAATAAACACCCAACCGTTAACAGTAAGGAAACCAAGCATTCGTAGGGTGGCTCTTCGTTCCCATAGTGCTGTGGGACACATGAGTATTCTTACAACTTCTCTTCACACCTGAGGAAGTCCAGTCTGAGCAGTTGACTGCACCCAGGAGGCTGAGCGGAACTTGACCTTATATCTTTGAGCTGCCATCTCCTACTTTAAACATGGCGGGAGGATCTACTGGGGCAGCCCGTTAGGCTCTACAGGCCACAGTGATAAGCAAGAAGCAAAACAGAGCTAAGGCGTAGTGTTTGCCCTGGTGGAGTTCACTGACCTCCTGGAGAGCTAAACTTGATTAGGCACGTGACAGCATGCTGTGTCCAAACTGCAGGTCAAAACCATGAGGGACACCTGGAATGCAGGGCTGCATCCAAAGTCACGACAGTTGGGTGGGAAGTCCTCTGACATATTTTAAGAGCCAGAGAAGCAGAAGATCCAATCAAGTGAAGTGGGGCTGCAGGTTTCCCTTTAGAAGTTAAGGAGTTGTGAACGTCGCAATTATAAGTTCAGAGGGTTCACCAGGGTCACCGGTGAGAATCCAGTCAACGTCTCCCGAAAAAATTTTTGGTCTTTCCATAACCTCAAGTGTCCTCAGTAACCCCCCTCTCTTGGAAAGTTGCCTCAGTTAACTGATAAGGTCTCTGTGCAGAGTATGGATCCCAGAAAAAGGTACAATCATCTACATCCACCCTTTTATCCATCCCCTGCATTTCACAGACTTCCTTCATCCACTTACTGCTTTCCTTAGCACCTACCAAAATCTAGCACACTACACATTACATGGTTTACTAATTTGTGTCATTTATTATTTGCCTCTTCCCAAGAATTTTAACTTCACAAGGATGGACATTTTCATTTTGTTTGCTAGTGTTTTTCTAGAGCCTAGAGCAATGCCTGGTACATAGCTATTTTGGATTATCAATGAATGCAGAAATGAATAAATCAAAAGCATAGAACTAGTGTTTTGTGGGAAGAAATCTGAGTATTTGGTATTTTATATTATATTTGAGAGAATTTAGTTTATTGAGAGACAAGCAGGCTTAAAATTACAATTTCCAATGCTTAATTAGATTAGCAATTTAAACTTGTGATTTTTAAGTGGGAATCTCACTACATTTGTAAGTAATATTGGAAAACAGGAGAATTTCAGATTCACTCTACTTATGTATTTAATTTTTAAACTTGTAAGATGTAAGTACTTGGGAAGGCTAGTCAAATATAAAATTGAAGTGCTTAAGTATGAAATTTGGGATACGTGTGTGTGTGTGTGTGTGTGTGTGCGTGTGTGTGTGTGTATTTTAAAGCTCTGTTTGTTGTTTTTGTAAGACAGGGCCATTCGTGCAGGATGAGTATAGTAGCATGATCATAGCTCAATGTAATCTCAAACTTCAGGGCTTATTTGATCCTCCTGCCTCCGCCCAAGTAGCTGAGACTACAGGTGCACACCACCACACCCAGCTAATTTTTAATTTTTTGTAAAACCAATGTCTCACTATGTTGCCCAGACTGGTCTCAAACTTCTGGCCTCAAGCGATCTTCCCGCTTCAGCCTCCCAAAGTGCTGGCATTAAAGGCACGAGCCAACATGCCTGGTCAAAATTGAGTATAGTAACTGAATTGGAAGATTGGGTCATATCATGCTATTTGAATATCCTACTAATCAAAGTTGCTTTACAAGTAATTATTCACATTTGCTAATTTTATAAATAAGATACGAAAGCTACATGTAAAAGAACTAGTGTCTTGTGGGAAGAAATGTGAACATTTGGTATTTTGTATTATATTTGAGAGAATTTAGTCTGTTGAGAGACAGTCAGGCTTAAACTTACAACTCCCAATGCTTAATTAGATTAGTGATTTAACCTTGTGATTCTTAAGTGGAAATCTTACTACATTCGTAAGTAATATTGGCACACAGGAGAATCTCAGAGTCACTCTACTTATATATTTAATTTTTAAACTTGTAAGATGTAAGTACTTGGGAAGGCTAGGCAAGTACAAACTTGAAATGCTGAGCCTTAAACTTTAATTACTAAACAGTTAACTTCTAAATTAAAAATAAACCTCCCAATAGCCTGTTCAACAAGACACATGGATAAACAACTGCGATGTGCTGAAGAAGAAAAGGGCTGGCAATGCAGAAGAAGGATCACAGGGGTGAGCTCTTGTTCTAGCGCTCCCATTTGTAAGGCTCTGGCCCAGGCTGATGCCCTGATCTCTCAAGAGCTTTCATCTACAAGAGGAGGAAACTGTATGAGACCATTTATTAAGTACTTCCAACCCTGAATTACGATGCTGCCCCTGAAGGACATAAAGCAAACAGATTCACAATGCTGTGAGCACTGAGAAAACTTCCAGTGGGAAAATCAGGAGTTCACTGGCAGTTGCACAGGTGGAATTTGGCCAGAGGAAGTGAGGAGAAACAGCACTGCAGGTGGAAAACCACCAGAGTGAACGCTCTAACAAGGGAAAGTTTGGAAATGACGAATCATCCAATGGCAAGCTAGCCATCAAGTCTGACCAAGAGTGGACTTCACTGCTGTATTGATGAATGTACCTCACAGCTCAAAAAACCTAAGGTATCAGCACCAACCTTTACTGTGACCACCGGGATCCCAGAGAGAGTTTAACACCACATGATAATATTGACACAGAGTCTAAACAATTTATTATAAGAATTACTGTATCTATTTTTATTAAGACTAGAGTTTGTGAAAAGGATATGCTTTTAAATTATAAGACTTCCTTGGAAACGTACTTAAAATGACCTCATACCACTATATTAGACTAATGATGACTCAAATATTCATTTTACAGAATCCATTTTGAGTTTTATGAAGTAGAAGGAATATCCACATAATCTGATATTTCTGTAGGCGATTTCCGTTACCCAGAATTCTCAACAAAGCTAAAAATACTCTCTGTTGAAAGGTCAATGAAATTTGGAGATGAATGGATGGATTCGTCGTTCAACATTCCAAGCCCTAGCCGGCTATCAGCAAGGACTTGGGGGATGACATAGTCAGGGAAGGAAATCAGCATCTCACAATTTAGGTTCAATAACTGCGTTTGGTATGCAGAATAATCTTTTTAAGCAACACAAGAACACAGACATGGTTTCTCATAAAATATCCACCTAAGCCGAGCAGCCATATTATAGTTTTAATTTCAATAAATGAGACTTTGATTTATCAGGTTAAAATAACTTGACCAGGTGTTGTCAATCCAACACTGAAACTCAACTGCCCAGGCAAACTGTCCCCACGGGAGCCTGCTGCATTCTACGCTTTCATCCTTCTCCCAACACGTTGGAACCTCTGGACCAGAACAGGCAAAAGGACAAGGACACTCCAAACACATATTTCACCCGCAGATGTCACACTGATCGTACGTAAGAGTTTCTCAGTATTTATTTAATAGATGTGGGGAGAAAATGAATGCCTATTTCTCTGTAAAACATACAACAGCTATCCAGTGATCTCTTATTTTGAGCTCTCCCACAACAAAACTCGAATCCCACAAAAACTTCAATGAGTAATACATAGGGGAGAGCAGGAGTTGGTTGATACCATTTCCTGGAAAAACACCACAAGAAGCATCTCTTGCATGAATTTCTCTCACTTTTTCTCTCTTGCACCATCCTCTCTCCCTCTGTATTTCATTTTCTCTCTGAAGGATTCACTCTTGTAGGTCCCTTCCTCCCCACTTCCCGTGCCTCCCCCTCGCACTCTCCACATTCCTTCACTCTCCCTTTCTCAAGAAGAGCAACTTAGTTTTGTCTCAGTGTCTATCTTTATGTGTATATTCCCAGACTCCTAAGCTTAACACTGTCCTCAGAATTTCAGTGTTGGGAACAAAGTGTAATGACACTAGTACAGTACTGAAAATCCTCACTCGAACTCTTCTTAATTTTAAGAGCTTCTACAAGAGGTTATAGCAGATTTTTAAAACTATTCATTTCTCATAAAAGTTGAGAGGTCCATCCAACTACCCCTGCCAGGTTAGACACGATGCTATCTCCACTCAATACTAGTCATTCATTTATTAATCCATTCTTTGTTTTCCCTTCAAGTATTTATAAAGTGCTTTCCAAGAACCAGTCATTGTTGTAGACACTAGGGATATAGCAAAAGAGAAATAATTAAAGCCCTTGCCCTCAAGGAACTTAAATGCTAGTTGGGAAAAAGAAAAAAGAAAACAGATAATTATGCCCAAAATGCCATCGTTTTATGAAGAAAACCAAGGCAGAGTCAAGGTGATTGATGGTATGTACACAGACATACACATGCATGAGTATATGTATATATACACATACATACGTTATCATCGATGCCTTATTTAGTTTTTGAAACATTTAAAGCTGCAAGAGCTGGCATCTCTATGTGTCACTAGAAGCTTCCAGAATCCTCGGAGTTCTCAAGCAGGCTGCTAAGCAACAGACACCAGGATTTTCAGTCCTGCCATCCAGAGCATGCTGCCTCTCCACAGACTTTGGCCCCCTTTCAGCAAGCATGCCCTGTCATCACCAATGTCTGAGCTACACAAGACCAGAACTAAGGCCTGATGACTGAAAAGTTGAGTGCTACTGGCATCTCCCCTAACACTTTCCTAAATTATTATGAGAGAAACATCCAAATGTAAGCAAAACATGTAACCTTTCCTTCCTCAAAACGTGTCCACATGAACATTGCTTTGTATGTCTGCCATGTCTATGCTTTTTTTTTTTTTTTTTGAGTTGGAGTCTCACTCTGTTGCCCAGGCTAGAGTGCAATGGCTTGCACATGGCCACCACAGCCTCGACCTGCTGGGCTCCAGTGATCCTTCTGCCTCAGCCTTCCAAGTAGCCAGAACTACAGGCATGTGCTACCACGCCTGGCTTATAGTTTTATTTATTGTAGAGACGAGGTCTCACCAAGTTGCCCAGGCTGGTCTCATATGCCTATCTCTAAGCTTTCGTCCTAGTAAAGAAAGTCCAAAAGCAACAACCATTTAAAACTTTCATCATTTTGCTTGCAAAATTTCAGCGTTTTAGTAAGTAAAATGTATGCTTCATTTGCATGGAGGCCAGATAGCAAAATTCCCTTAACTTACATGTTTGTTTCTATCTTCAACCTACTCATCTTTTCCTAGCACCAGGAAAATATTTTTAACTTTGTGGTAGGTAGCATACAAAAATCCAAAGGACCTTCTGATAAAGGAATGCATTAAAAATAGTCACTTGACACCTAACTGCTACCACAAAAATAGGGTGGCAAACTCACAAAGAAAGGATTCTCGTTCATTCACGTATGTCTCTAGCACCAAATTTAGAGCCCAGCACAGAGGGGTGTTCAATGCACACTTCATGAAAAACAGATGAATGAATCTCATTTTTCTTTTTCATTGCTCAATAGTACCCAAGTGCTGTTATAAGCACTTTTCATGAATCATCTCACTCAGTCACCACAAAACCCACTGGTGGCCCCCATTTCCACCATTGTGTAGATGAGCAAACTGAGACTTGGGCGAGTTGAAGGTCACATCACTAAGAAGGTTCTGCCCCAGGCAACCCCTTCGGGTCCCCTCCCACTGGGGGAGCTTTTCTGTCCTCTCATTAAATCCTTTCTCAAAAAAAAAAAAAAAAAAAAAAAGTTCTGCCCTGAAAAATGAATCCAAATCTTTGTGACAACATCTAGGCTTTTCACCATGCAACGAGGGTCCCTTTACATGACATGACCTTTATTTTGCTGTCTTCTGTGTTCTTCCTCCTGACTTCCTCCCACGCGACGACAATCATCTCAGAGTAAAGAAATAGCTTGTGTGGGTAAGGAGTCATTCTTTGAATGAGAAGTATTGGCATCCAGAATAAAATTTTAGAAATTATATTAGAAAATGAAAATATCTCAGATGGCTGCAAACTTTCCACCTGGGAAAGAAAAGCAAATATAGCTTAAAGAACAGCTTAATATATAGGTATGTGTATATGCATGCATGTATATGTAGTTTAAAAAAAACAACACTTGTTGAAGGAGTTTGACTAGGCGTCTTAAGAAGGAGCTGGGCAGGGCCTCAAAGGGCAACTGACCCCGCCCCCTCAGGTAAGACAAGGGGAGGGCCAGAGTGGTGGCAAAGTCAAGATCAGAAGTCAGGCCTCCTGGCTCCCAGGCCAGGGCTCTCTCTGCATCAGTTCCTCTCCAAAGTGTTTGATCAAAAGATAAATGTCAGAGAACAAAAAAAGACAACTACCCAGGGAAACATTTGGGGTATATGGTAGGGAGGTCAACTCCAGCCTTCCGTAGATCATTCCTTGGACCGTGTGCCTGACTCAAAGTGGAAGGTTCTACAGCTCAAATGACAAAGCCAGGAGGAGCAGCCTTGTAATTAAGGGAAGACAGAAAGAAAAATAGGGCACAGATTAACAGGAAGTTGGACTCTTTCTTCCTCTTGGATTCCTTCGGTGAGCAAAGGCTCACATTCACACACCAAACACGGCAGCTAGGGTGCCATGAAGTTGGAAGAGGCCTGCTGATAGAAATTAAGAGCTCCAGGCACAGTGGTTCATGCCTATAATCCCAGCACTTTGGGAGGCTGAGGCTAGAGGATCACTTGAGCCCAGGAGTTCAGGAGAAACCTGGACAACATAGGGAGATTCCGTCTCAAAACAACAAAAATGAAAAAAAAAAAAAAAGAAATTAGGGTCACATTCAATAGTAATACAGGTAGATGAACTCTGATGTTGTAAAAACAGCAAACCCAGGGTTGATTTATTCTTTATTTTGGGGGAAGGCAGGGAATGGAACCATTTTCTTACTATTTACTTACTAATTTATATAAATGATTTCCTTATTTATTTGATTTAGTTATTGTTTTGAGTCAGAGTCACCCAAGACTGGAGTGCAGTGGAACAATCGTGGCTCACCACAGCCTCAACCTGTTGGGCTCAAGTGAGCCTTCTGCCTCAGCCTCCCAAGTAGCTGCAATTACAGGCACACACCACCATGCCTGGCTAATTTTCAGGCCTCACTACATTGCCTAGACTGATCCCAAACTCCTTGGCTCAAACAATCCTCCTGCCTCAGCCTTCCAAATATTGGGATTACAGGTGTGAGCCTCTGCGCCAGTGTGTTTCATGTATTTGGATCATTCAAGCAATTCCCTGAGACTGAGGAAGGACATTAGGAAGAGCCTGCTGATTTCAATGGAGCATTTACCAGGAACCAGCAGACTTTTTTCTTTTGAGTTGGAGTCTCACTCTGTCACCCAGGCTGGAGTGCAGAGGCTGGCACGCTCACGTCAACCTGCTGGGCTCCGGCGATCCTTCCGCCTCAGCCTTCCAAGCAGCCAGAACTGTAGGCGTGCGCTACCACACCCAGCTCATTTTTGGTTTATTGTAGAGACGAGGTCTTGCCAAATTGCCCGGGCTGGTCTCAAACCCATGAGCTCGGGCAATCCACCAGCAGACTTCCAAAAGGACTGCCGCTTACTTCATTTATTTCATAAATACAGATAGAACCCCCGACTATGTGCCAAGTCCCATTCCAGGTGCCGGAGAGTAGAAAGTGACCAGCAGCAAAATATCTTGGCCTTGCAGAACTTAACTTTTAGGAGGGCTGGGAAGAGACAATGCAAAATAAATTCGGTAAATCATATAAAGCATGTTCGAGGGGACGAATGCTAGAAAGAAAAACAAGGAGCTGGGGAGAGAAGCAGTGTGTCTGCGTGTGTGGCAAGGGAGACGGCTATCATTTCAAACAGAGCGGCCAGGACAGGGTCACCGCTGACATTCACAGAACCCAAGTCGAGCGCACAAAGGAAGACACACAACCTGTCACCTCTGCCCACACACACGCCTGCACTATATTAGTCCTCTTTGTTGCATCACACATTACCATGAAGTCAGCTGCTTAAAACAACACGTTTATAATCTCGGCATTCCCGTGTGTCGGATCTCCAGGCACCACTTAGCGGGGTCCTCTGCTCAGGGTCTCGCAAGGCTGCAGGCAAAGTGCCAGGCGAGCTGCGTTCTTCTCTGGCATCTTGACTGGGGCGTGACTGCTTGAAGTTCATGTAGATTGCTGGCAGGGCTCATTTCATGGTGGCTACTGAACCGAGACTCAGGTTTCTGCTGCCTTCCTTAGGTCCTAGAAAACACTACGGTTCCTAGAAGCTTCCCGAAGTTTCTTGGCATGTGGGTGTCTCCAAGAAGGCTGCTTTCATCATCTGCCCACAAGGAGGGTCTCAGCACCTCTGCTAGGATGGAGTCTAATTAATGTAACATAATCATGGGAGTCACATTCCATCATGTTTATTATATTCTTTGTGTGTGTGTGTGTGTGTGTGTGTGTGTGTGTGTGTGTGTGTTGGAGTCTCACTCTGTCACGCAGGCTGGAGTGCAGTGGCACACTCATGGCCACCCCAGCGTCGACCTGCTGGACTCCAGCGATCCTTCCATCTCAGCCCTCCAAGTAGCTGAAACTACAGGCATGAGCTACAATGCCCGGCTAATTTATTTTATTGTAGAGACGAGGTCTTGCCAAGGTGCCTGGGCTGGCCTTGAGCTCCCAGACTCAGGCAATCCACTCGCCTCAGCCTCCCAAAGTGCTGGGATGACAGGCTGAGCCACCGAACCTGGCCATGTTTATCATATTCTGTTGGTGGGAAGCCAGTTACAGTCTTGCACACGCTCTAGGGAAGGAGATCAACCAAGGACGTAAATACCACAAGCTGCAGATCACGGGCAGGGGTGGGGGCGGAGAGTGGCGCCTTAAGGTCTACCTGCCACAAGCATGAACAGGGGCCTTTGCACATGCGTGTGGACAGTCTAGTACAGCTAGTAAACTCGCTAGTTTACGTCATATCCTCAAACGTGAGCGGGCATCAGAATCTCCTGGAGGGCATGTGAAAACACAAGTGGCCCGCTCCCAAAGTTTCTGATTTGGTGAAACCGAAATAGGTGAGGTCTAAGAATTTGCATTTCTTCCAGGTTGCCAGGGAAGCGGATGGCTCTGGTCAAGGAATCCACTTTGAGAACCAGTTTCCTACCCTGTATGTTAAGACACTCTTTCTGCCAATCCCCTAATCAGCCACCTCTCTGTCATCTCTTGGGAATAGATACATACTAGAGCAGCATGGTCTGCCCATGGAAGGCTCGTGGAAGGTTGCTAACACACTGAGGGCTGTTTGGGCAGCAAATTCTGGAGCTTCAGGTATCCAGAACATGGTCTAAAAGAAGAGGTTCACTCTCCAAGTGAAAAGGCTCAGCCAGAAGAGAGCTAAAACAGGGCCCTTGAAAGCCAAAGGCCCCAGCCGGGTATCAGGAATTGTGAAAGGCCAGATTTTTCCCTACTCACAAGCCAACAAATTAGCCTGTGAGTTTCAGGGATGCTGGCAGAAGATACAAGACTCCTGGGTCACAGACAAAAGACCATTCATTACTCACAGCAACAGTGGCAGTCAGAGTCACATCATTGCACCCATTCCCTGAGCCCTAATTCCAAAAGGGTGGTGTGATGGGAGCCAGGTATCACCTGTTTACACAGTGGGGTATATCCCCGAAGAGTAACACTGAGATTAGGAGCCCTGATTTATGTAAGGGATGCTAGCAAATCTGCCCAACACCTGGTTTTTATTATCTTTATTATCCTGGACAGTCACTAAATCTGTCCCTAAGGGAGACAGTCTCCAGTTTCCAAGGCTGCCTATTATGCAAACGTCCTTGAAAAGATCCTAGAGAACATTATCTGTTAAAAACCTTTGCTCAGAAGACACAAGTTGTGAAGAAACTTAAGAGACTTAGGGAGAACTGTCTCCCAACGACAGGGGCCCAGATACCAGGTCTAAGGGTAATACTGCAACGTTTGGGTAATAGAACCAAAGAGGGTGAGCCCAGAAGACACCTGAGGAGGAGCTTCTGAGGGAGAGAGGTTCATAAGGGCAAAGGCTCTGCAGAGAAAGCAAGGAGCATTCACAGGGAGAGTATTATGAGGCGAGGTCAAGGGAAGAGGCAGAGGCCATTGGAAGAACCTTGCCCTTTCTTCCAAGTGAATGAGGAATGAGTGGAGAATCTTGATGAATGACACATCACGGTTGAGAGGATCACTCCAATTACTACGCTGGGAATAGAGTGAAGACAGACCAGGGTCAAAGCAGGAGAACCTGCTAGAAGACTCCTGCAGGAATCCAGGTGAGAGACGAGGGAGCCCTGGACCAAGGCGATACCAGCAGATGTGTTGGGCAGCTGTTCCATGCTGGATACTTCTTGGAAGCAGAGCTGGAATGACAGGCTGGAAATGGGGTATGATGAGGGCAAAGAACAAAGCCAGACGTCAGGAGAATAGCTTTTGGCTTCTGCGTTTGAAATGGAGTTGCCATCCACTGAAATGGGGATGACCCTGGGAGGACAAGGGTATTCTGGAGGAGGGGATCAGGGGATCAGTGTTAGATAGGTGAGTTCAATTTGCTTACTGGGCGTTCACGCGAACACATTGCGTGGGCATTCTGAAGTTAAGGATCGAGGTCCAGGCTGAAAAAACAAATTTTGGAGTTGTGAGCACATGGGTCAAATGCAAAAGCATGAGTCATGAGATGGCCAAGAGAGTCAGCACAGATAGAAAAGAGAAGCCGGCCAAGGGCTGACCTCCGGGGCATGCCAGCAGTTAGCAAAGGAGACTGGGAGGCTTGTGAAGGAGGAGGAAAACAAAGAGAGTTCAGTGTCCTGGAAACCAAGCGGACAAAGGGCTTCAAGGAGAGGATAGTGGACACCGGGGCCAAGATATGTTAATAGGTCAACGAAGATAAGGACTGAGAACTGATCCCCGAGTTTGGTGCATTAAAAAGAGAGAGTGAGAGGAAGGGAGGAGGAAAAAGAGAAGGAGGGAGGACAGAGGTCAAGAGAGTAAGCACACACAAGTGAGAGCTAATCTACTCTTTTTCCAAATCTAACAGAGCCAGAATCCAAAGCTATTACATGGGGCCACTAGGTCTTCCATCATACGTAACAGGCCCTACTACATTAAACCAAAACATTTCTTTTCCCTCATCCTTGGAAAAGGGATAAAAAGAACAAATATCTGAAAAGGACAAGGCCAGTCCTACAGAGGCAAGCGCAGGCCATTATCTCAGAGGAGGATACCCCTGGTGGTGGGTCTCAAGACACCATCTGAAGACAGAGGGTCCTGACAGGAGAGGATACCCCTGGTTCTAGGTCTCAGGGTACCACCTGAGAGAGAGGGTACTGGCAGGAAAGGAGACCCCTGACTCTGGGTCTCAGGACACCACCTGAAGGAAGAGGGTCCCAGCAGGAGAGGGTGGCCCTGGTTCTGGGTCTCAGGGCACCATCCGAGGGGAGAGAGTACCAAGGACACCCTTCTACAGTGCTTATGAGAAAGAGACCTTTCCGATTATTTAAACGAAACTTCGCAGGTAGCGTGGATGTCTTGTAACTTCATTTTGGAGCTCTGGGATGTCTACATTCTTCCTGGACTGTCCTAACACTTAAATCAAAGAAACCATCTTTCCATGATGTCTTTTTGTAAAAATCAATCCATTTTTGAACAAAATGTTGGGAAATATTTATAGACAATGCTGTTTTAGCGCTCATCATTGCTGCTCTCAGCTCATCGATGTGTGAGGGAAGATCAGTGAAAAATCACACAGCCAGAGACTTTAAAACTGAGAGATCTGAAGAGATCTCCTCCCACTCCTCCCAACTCCAAATTGGCTTTTTTCTTTTGAATGAATCAGTTCTGCTCCCATGAATATGCTTGGGAGATGGTTAAATGAATAAAACATATTCATGTAAACAAGTAATTATAACACTCATGAGGCAACAAAAAGCTTTCTTTTCGGGGTGCTCATTGAAATTAGTCCTTTCAGCCAGCGTCTAAAGAATACAGATTCCACTTTCTGGAAACAAGTGTACAGATCCTATGACTTATTTATTTCAAAGTCCTGAGATGATCGGACATGGATAAACACCAAGTGGAATACCATATTTGAGCCATTCCATTTTGAACCAGCTTTTTCCTTGCAGCTAGTGATAAAATTCTATACTGTTTCTAAGAGTCACATGTCATGTGACTTTTACAGAATTTTTCATCTTGAATCAATTCTGCTTCCACAATCCTCGACAAGGTGCTCTCGTTTTCCCCAACAAAAGAAATTTATAATTTTAAGAAAAACGTATTTTGCAATTTCCAAGAGGCTGAAGATGAGTCTATGTTTCAGATATATATGAGGAAGAACGTGATGTGACACAAATGACCACAGGTAAGTTTGGAGATAAGGTGGAATATACACATGTGTTTTCACGGTGTAGAACACGACCTGGCGACAGCAAAGTGCCAGATTTTGCCTTAGAGGAGGGATGCAGCATGTCAGTGACTCAGGGTATTCTTGGAGATTTGTGGTTTCATTCTGGGAATTTCACTTCCTCTGCATCAAAACGCAACACTTTTTATAAACGATTCACACTGTGAGAAACTGTTTAAAATTCATTTTTCCTTGAGGACCCAAGCCTTCCTTTTAGCCAATTCAAATTCATTAAAATGTTCTTCCTTTCTTGGACCGTTCACAATGATTCTTAATCTGATGCATATATTTTAAATAAATTTTACTTTATTGCTTAAATATTCAGTGAACAGTAGAATAACAGCCACAAAAAATCCACATTTTGGGATCTTCTCGTATGCGCTCTTAACTGCATAGTAACCCAGTACATTTTTAGATCTTGTTTTAATTTTGTCTTTTTATTTACTATTATTATTCTTTTAGTAGAGATGGGATCTCGCGATGTGGCTAGGATTACGGGTGTGAGCCACTGGGTCCAGCCCCATTATCTATTTATTTGTTCGCTTGTTTTAGAAATGGTGGGGTAGGGGAGGTCTCCCTGTGTTGCTCGGACTGGATTCAAACTCCTAGGCTCAGGTGAGCCTCCCAAGTCGCCGGAGTTCCAGGCGCTCACCACCATGCTCGGCGTTCACTCAAAAGGCTTAAGAGGTGCTTCTAGTGTTGCCAGGGTCCTTCCAGAACAACAGTAATGGTGACAGTTGATGCCCTCTCCTCTGCACTTTCTCCTTTGGACCATAAAAATTTAACACACCTGAGCCCGTGGGTTCGAGACCCGCCTGGGCAACTTGGCGAGACCTCCTCTCTACAATAAATCAAAAATTAGCCGGGCGTGGTAGTGTGTGCCTGTAGTTCCGGCTACTCGGAAGGCTGAGGCGGAAGGATCGCCAAGCCCAGCAGGTCGAGGCTGCGGTGGCCGGGAGCGGCCACTGCACTCCAGTCTGGGCAACAGAGTGAGACTCCAACTCAAAAAAAAAAAAAAAAAATTTACCACAGAGATTGTTAAAGTAGCTTAAGGACGAATCCGTGTTCATTTTTTTGAACATTTTATTAGGTATTTTCTTAAAGTAGGTATTGTGCTAATATTCACGGGAGACGGTTAAATGTATAGAACACATTCACGTAAACAAGTAATTATAATACCCGTGAGGCAACAAAAAGCTTTCCTCCGGGGGGTACTTGCTCAAATTAGTCCTTTCAGCCAGCATCTAAACAGGTACAAATCCTACTTTCTGAAAATAAGCACACAGATCCTATGGCTTCTATTTATTTTCAAGTCCTGAGATGACTGGATATGGATGGACACCAAGTGGAATAACATCGCTAAACCATTCCATATTTAAACTGACTTTTCCTTGAGCTGGTGATAAAATTCTGTCCTGGTTCTAAGAATCACAAGTCATGTGACTTTTTCAGGATTTTCCTGCTTGAAAACAGAACTAAAAAGCAAGCATCCTGTCATATCATGACGCTTCTTCAGGTATACTGAGTCACGTTCATATTCCCAGACCTAGACTTTGCCCACCTATGGAATGAACCGTGCAGTTAAATTCTGCCTTTTAAAAACTCCTTTGACCTTATAGGATATACAGCAAAATCATCCTTTGTAACTTTGCACACTGACTGCTGATGCCTACCAGGTATCTAAGGAATGGTGATAAAAATTCCAAGGTATGAAGTCGGATTCTGATTTCCAAGGTGTGCGAGTTGGAAAAAACTTGTGTAAATAGTTACCTGCTCTGTCATTCAGTTTCCTCATCTGTGAATTAAAAAATAGCACTACCTTCCCTGCAAGTTTGTTGTACTTCTTAAATAACATGTTTTTTGAAAAAGTGCATAGCATGGTATCTGACAAAATTTAGAAAAACCACTAAAATATTATTGTTATTATCACCCTTAATGTGAATTCATTCTAATTAGCCTTCTCCCACTCTAAGAATCCTATTGGGATGAAAATATGTCATCTCGTTAGTTCTGTAAGCTGTTACCCACAGGAATGACACTCAACTCTTCTTCCCCACCCTCCTGAAAAGATGACCCATGTTAAGTTCATCTTTGTTTCCCCTTTGCACACGCTGTCCAGCATACACCAAGGCACGTAGGTAGCACAGTGGTTGATTCACCCTCTAGACTCAGACGGACCTGGACTTAAATCTAGTCTTCCTCACTTAATTTTTTTGACCCTTAGTTTCCCTGTTTCCACCTCACGGTTTTATTATAAGATTTCAGTAAAATAAAGTATGTAAACCTTTTGGCACATGCTAATAAAAGCAACAGGAAACAATTATATCCAACTTACCATGTGTCTGGTGCTGTTTAAAGCACTTTGCACGTATTTACTTGTTAGATCTTCATGACAACCCTGGGATATCGAGCTATAACTATCTTCACTTTACATATGTAGAAACCAAGCCCCAGACAGATCGATAACTTGTTGGTGGTCATATCAATGATAAGTAACATGGCAGAATTAAAATCCTGAAAATTTGCCTTGATTCTGGGACCTTAATCACTGCACTCTCCTACCTCCCAATCGTATGTGCTTATCAAATATTTGCTGTTACTACTATAATCCAACAATATTTGTTGAGATATTTATTTTAAAAATCAACATTTACTGAAGTACTGATTTAGTATTTACTACATCTTTCTAAGTAGCAAAGCTTATCACAGCCCATAAAAATGTACTGTTTTGCTTATAACTTTTTGAAAAAACTTCTCCAATTCTGCCTACCCAGCCTATTAAGAAAATAAGATATATATTAGGGAAGACAATTCAAAAAGGGTTCCAATATACTATAATATCTGTCCTTTGTGTGATTCAATTTCTAAGAAATTTTAATTACAACAATAGTATACCATTTGCTGCAAATGACTGACTTCATCTAAAATATATATCATTACCTACGTTAAAACTTTTACTTAAAGAAGAAACAAAACTATAGGAGGTAGCTTTGAAGATAGTATGAATAGTCTTAACAATACTCTTCTGGGAATAAAGTTTGAAACAAAGATTAACCAAGTTCTTTGCCTGGTTAAAAAAAATAATAATACTCTTAAAATCACAAATCAAAATGCATAAAAGCTAGCTTCCATAGTTTGAGGTTTATGGTTATATTGCCTAAATTTCAATGTAAAATTTTAAATATGAAATTTTTTTCCTTGGATAATTCACTGCTTAGAGGCATACCTTGCTCACACTTCACTTTATTACGCTTTGCAGATTTTGTGTTTTTTACAAATTGAAGGTTTGTGGCGATCCTGCCCTGAGCAAGTCTATCGGTACCATTTTTTCAACAGCGTACTCACTTCATGTCTCTGTGTCACATTTCGGTAATTCTTGCAATATTTCAAACTTTTCATTATTATTATACCTGTCATGGTAATATCTGCTCAGTGATCTTTGACGTTTCTATTGTAAATTTCTGAGGCACCATGAGCTGTGCCCATGTAAGATGGCAAACTTTACTGATAAATTTAAAAAAGTAAAAGTATCTACTTCATGGTGTTTTTATAAGGTTTCAACAAAATATTGCACACAGAGGTTTTGGCACATGCTAATATGTGTGCTTCCATGCTCCTCTGACTGGCTGTTCCCCTGTGTCCTTCCCTCTCCTCAGGCCTTCTTTTTCCTTGAGAGACAATAATAATGCGATTAGGGCAATGAATACTCTTACAGTGGCACTAAGCCTTCAAGTGAAAGAGACACACCCCTCTCACCTTACATAAAAAGCTAGAAAGGGTTAAGCTTGATAAGGAAGGCATGTCCAAAGTCGAGACAAGGCGAAAAAGTCAGGCCCCTTATGCCAGGTAGCCAAGTTGTGAATGTGAGAAAAAGTTCTTGAAGGAAATAAAAAATGACACTCCAGTGAACACATTAATGATAAGAAAGCGAAACTGCCTTCTCCTTGCTATGGAGAAAGGTTTAGAGATCTAAATAGATCAAACCAGCCACAACACTCCCTGAAGCCAAAGCCTAATCCAGAGAAGGGCCTAACTGTCCTTTATTTACCACGATGGTTAAGAGAGGCAAGGAGACTACAGAAGAAAAGCTGAAATCTAGCAGAGGCTGGTTCCTGAGATTTAAGGAAAGAAGCCATCTTTAGAACACAAAAGTGCAAGGGGAAGCAGCCAGGGCTCATGGAGATGCTACAGCAAGTTTTTCAGAAGATGTAGTGAAGGTCATGATGAAGGTGGCTACATTGAACAGATTTTCAATGCAGACGGAGCAGCCCTCTACGGGAAGAATATGCCACCTGAGGACTTTCACAGCTAGACAGGAGTTGTCAATACCTGGCTTCGAAGTTTTAAACAACCAGCTGACTCGCTTGTTAGGGGCTCCAGAAGCTAGTGACTCTAGATGGAAGCCAATGCTTACTTACCATTCTGACAATCAGAGGTACTACACATTATTCCAAATTGACTCTGCCTGTGCTTTTTCTATGGAACAGCGAAAACTGGATGACTGTACATCTGTTTATGGCATGACTTGTTGGATATTTTAAGTCTACTGTTGAGACCTAATGCTCAGAAAAAAAGATTTCTTTCAAAACATCACTACTCATTGATAAGGCACCTGGTCACCCAAGAGCTCTGACAGGGATATACAAGATTAATGTTTTGATGCCTACGAAACACAGCATCCAGTCTGAAGCCCATGTGAGTAGGAGTAATTTCGACTTTCAAGTCTTATTGTTCAAAAAATATATTTCACAAGGCTATAGCTGTCATAGAGAGTGATTCTTCTGTTGAATCAGGGCAAAGTACTTTGAGAATCTTCTGGAGAGGATTCACCATTCTAGATGCCATTAAAACCATGCATGATTCCTCATGAGAGGAAGTCAAGATGTCAGCATTAACAGGAGTTTGGAAAAAGTTGATTCCAACCCTCTTGAATGACATTGTAGGTTTCAAGACTTCAGTAGAAGTAACTGCAGATGTGGTAGAAACAGGAGAATCAGAATTAGAAGCAGAGCCCGAAGATGTGACTAAATTCCTGCAACCTCATGAGTGGATGAGGAGTTGCTTCTCATGGGTGAGCAAAGCAAGTGGTTTCTTGAGACAGAATCTACTCCTGGTGAACACACTGTGAACATCACGGAAATAACAACAACGAATGTAGAATACTACATAACCTTAGTTGATAAAGTAGCAGCAGAGTATGAGAGGATGGACTCCAACTTTGAAAGGAGTCATATTGTGGATAAAAAGCTATCAAAGAGCATCAGATGCTACAGAGAAATCTTTCATGAAAGGACACGTCCACTGATGCCGCAAACTTCATCACTGCCTTATTTTAAGACATCACCACTGCCGCCCCACCCTTAGCAACCACCACCTGGATCAATTAGTCAGCAGCCATCAACATCGAGGCAAGACCCTCCACCGGTAAAACGATTAGAATGATTATTAGCATTTTTTAAGCAATAAAGTGTTTTTTAATCAAGGTATGTACATTTCTTAAAACATCATGCTATTGTACTCTTAACAGACCACAGTATAGTATAAACGTAACTTTTAAAGGCACTGGAAAAAATTTAAAATTATTTGGCTTTATTTCAATATTCACATTATTGCAGTGATCTAGAATCTAAGAAAACAGTATCTCCGAGTTATGCCTGTATAAGACACTAGATCTGTTGCTATTTGGAGGGTTATTTAATTCTTTTGTAGCAACTATTATACTTCATTTACAAAGCAAGTATTTGTTTTCCATGAAATAGCAATTAAAAGGATAATTGTGTGCTTTTTTCCCCTAATCTTCTGTTTTGTTTTCTGTTCTTATCCTTGTTGAATTTCTTTCATCTATGCCTAATTTACATTGTCTTGCTGTGATTTGAATTTTCATATAAACTGCCCTGGTACTTCCTGAAACGAGATGAAATTATGTAAATACCCTCTGAGCCAAGTATAATGTATGGTATATGTGACATTTTCATTGAACGAAATTTGCAAATAGGATTAATCTGATATCTATTACTTTGTGTTATTCATAGACTTCTGAGAATCTTCCTGAATGGATGTCTGAATATAAAAAATTGTAACTGTGGTAAGCTGAATGGTGACCTCCAAAGATATTAGGTCCTAATTCCTGGAACCTGTAAATGTCACCTTATATGGAAAAAATGGCCTTTGCAGATATGATTAAACTAAAGGTCTCGAGTCAGAGAGATTAACCTGGTTTATCCAGGTGGGCCTTAAATGAAACCACAAGTGTCCTCATAAGAGGCAGGCAGAGGGAGATTTGACACAGACAGAGGAGAAACTAGTGTAACCATGGAGGCAGAAATTGATCGGCAGCCACCAGAAACTGGAAGAGGCAGAAACAGATTCTTTCTTAGAGCCACAAGAAATCAACACAGTTATTAATTTGAATCTGCACAGATGTTAAACAGAAAGAAAGTTTACCTTTTAACATTCAAGACATCAGGAAAGGCAAAAACAACAAAGTTATTTCCATCTAGAAGAGTGGAAAATTGAAAGGTAGTCTCAAAGCCCAGGAGGGTCTTTTTATTTTAAAGGGCTACTCTCTGTTTCAGGAAAATGCTACATTTCTAATCCGGCTCCCTCTCTCATGTAACCACTGCATTAAAACCAAACTCCCTGGCAAAGCACCTGGCAATGCCGTCCTCTTGGGGACCCACTCCACACTGGTCTCTAGCCCTCCTCCTGACTTGCACCACTCACAATCCCACCTGGCATGTTTCATCCTGCCCGCTCCCTGGAACGTCTTCTTGTTTTGCTGGACCTATCTTATTCTTTCACAGAGTCAAAGAACGTACTTGCAGAACTTCACTTCTGGGAAAGTTCCCGGACCGGTGGCTGCACTTACAGAACCACACGTGCAAATGACGCCCACAGCCCCTGGGTGGCCTCCTGGGCAGTACAAGGGGACACTCATCATGACCTCACTCATCTTCGCTAGTCTCTAGACTGAGAGGCAGAAAGATAAGGCTTCTCCACTCGGGACAATTCTAAAATACACTGTGCTGAAGGTAGACTCTCACACCTTGAAAATCACAGGCCAAGCCAGGCTCGGTGGCTCAGCCTGTAATCCCACGCCTTTGGGAGGCTGAGGTGAGTGGATTGCCTGAGCCCGCGGGTACGAGACCCGCCTGGACAACTTGGCGAGACGTCATCTCTACAATTAATCAGAAAATTAGCCGGGCATGGTAGCGTGCGCCTGTAGTTCCGGTTACTCGGAAGGCTGAGGCGGAAGGATCACCGGAGCCCAGCAGGTCGAGGCTGCGGTGGCCGGGAACGTGCCACTGCCCTCCAGCCTGGGCAACAAGAGTGAGACTCCAACTCAAAAAAAAAAAAAAAAAAAAGAAAGAAAATCACAGGCCTGTCTTAGAATCTAAGAGGCACCCATTCATTTAGCCTGAAAAACGTACCAAGTGGGGAAAAAAGATTCCATTCTAATATAAACAGCCTGTGATGCTTTATTCGTAAAGAACTTAGTATGTCTGCTGCTTAAAAAACAAAGCCTGAAAAACTCAGACCACTGGGAAAGTGAGGATTCGAGAGAAGTACGATCCATTTGGTTGCACAAGTAAGAAGTTGGGTCATCATTGACACTGGCCTCCCGCATTCGCAATCCAAAATATTTTGATTTTGATTTGAAGTATTTCTTAAATCTGTTCACTTTTCTCATATGAAATTGCCTTTTTATGGATCCTTCCGACTCACTGAGTTTCCATCCAGTTGTGAGAGGGAGGGAAAGTGCACCCAAGGGTGGCTAGAGGGGTGGATATGGAGGCAGGTTTACCCTTCCTCAAAAAGTCCTGGGCTTCGAGTGGGAATGAGCCACTCACAGCACCCATGTTGCTCCCCCTGTCCTATCTGGCTGCAAACAAGGGACGCACCTCCTGCGTTCTTCCCTCTGTAGAACAGCTTGAGAACCTACCTTATGGGACTGCTGTGCACACGAAAAACACACAGAGACAGGGACACAATCAACAATCTGCGCTAGGATGATTTACACCAGGGTTCCAGTCCTAGCACAGGGGCCCTCTTTCCTAGCGCTCATGCTCACAGGGTGGCAACTTTACATTTTATCTGTCAAAATCCAACAAACTGCTGTTTGTCTCTCATACCATAACTTTCGTGAAGCAGAAATCAAGTCTATTTTTGCTCTTCCTTGCACAGAGCTCGGCAGAAGAAAGCACTGAAATACTTGTTAGGTAAATCTTGTAAATAAAGCAAGCCAATAAAGGAAACCAGTGACACCAGTGGTTCCCAGTCTGGACGTCACCTATCTGCTCAGTTCTTCTCCAGCCTCAATGCCTGGCAAGGGCATCGCCTGAGAAGCTTTCAAACAGACCCATGCCCAGGCTCCAGAGATTCCAATTCCATTGGGATGGGGTCGCCAGAGCCAGGAATGAGGACTCTCCAAATGATTCTCATGTGCAAGTCGGGTTGAGAAGTTCCTCCATGGCCCCACCGGCTTCAGGCCAGGTGTGAAGGCCTCCAATCTGACCTCGGCTTCTGAATTCCACCAACTACCCCACCCTTGGCTGAATTCTCTTTTCCTATCTAGATAAGGGGGGGGGGGCGAGATAAACCTCGGAAGGAGACAGTTTTATCAGCGGGATCTCGGCTGATAGAACAAACCAGAATGGTTCGTGCTGTCCAGAAAACTGTAATCCTGGCAGCAAACCTGTTGGGTGACTCCAGGCACTCGCTAACAGCTTGCATTCGGGACGTTCAGTCCACACCGGGCGGGCGCGTAGGGTCATGAATCTCTTTCTCTCGGGGCGGGCGCATAGGGTCACGAATTTCCATCTCAATCTCCCCCCATCTCTCTCTCTCCCCCCCTCTGGCTCTCTCCCCATCTCTCTCTCTCTCTTTTTAAACGGGGCTTTAATTTACGGTAAAAGCCGCCCCAGAATTTCCCGCCGCGTGAAGCACAGGGGCCGACCTCCGCAACCCGCCCCTCCGGGGGCCGCTCCCAGGGCTGACCCCCGGCCCAGTGCCCCCCACCCGTCTCGCTCCTCGCCCCCCCCCCACCCCGGAGCCCGCCGCGATCCCGCAAGCCCGGTCCCAGCGCGACCCCGGACGCGAGGCCGCCCTCCGCGAGGCCGGGAGCGGGGAGCGGGGAGCGCGGAGCCGGGCGGCCAGACCGCGGCCGGGCCCGCGCCGCGGAGTCCCGGTCGCGGAAGCCCGCGCACACGCGTGGGTCTGCGGGCGGCCGCGTGCCCCGAGGCTCAGCCCGCCTCGCCCCGGGGCCGGGACCCCGGGAAGCCCCCGCGCGGCCGGGGAGCCGCCAGGCGCGAGCCCGCGGCCCGGGGGGACCCACGCGGGCGCCGGCGGACCCACGCGGGGAGCGGCTCCCGGTCCCGCGGCCAAGTTCGGCGAGCGGGCCGCGCGTCCCGGGCCGCGGGGCGGCGACACTCACCCCGTGCCTGCGCCTCCATGCCGGCCGGCGGGCGCTGCGCGGCGGCGGCGGCGGCGGCGGCTCGGAGCGCAGCCCGGCACGTGCGGCGCGGGCGAGCGCGGAGGGGGCGGGCGCCGGCCGCCGGGCCGCCCCGCCTCCGCCCCCGCGTCCGCCGGCCCGGCCGCGGGCGAGGGCTCCGCCGGGCGCCCCCTGCCGGCCTCCCGCGCCGCCGGCGGGGACGGGCGAGCGGGCCGCGGCCGCGGGGCCTCGCCGGGGGGCCGCGCGGTGTTCGCTTCCCGGAGGCTCGGCCCGCCGCCCGCGCCGCGGGAGGCCGGTGGGCGGGGCGCCTGCGCGCGCGGGTTCGAGCCCCGCCCGGGCACCTGGGCGCGACCGCGTCTCTGCAGCAGATCGGAAGGCGAGCCGGGCGTGCTCGGGAGGCGGAGGCGGGAGGGTCGCCGGAGCCCGGCGGGTCGAGGCTGCGGGGGCCGGGGGCGGCCCCGGCACTCCAGCCTGGGCGACAGCGAGACTCCAACTCAAAAGAAAGGGAAAAAGTTACGCTGACACCGAACTGCAGTCTATGAAGCGTGCAATAGCCTGTGGGTCAAAGAGTACTTTTGACTTTCAAGTCTTA
>CAUYQG010231298.1:0-32052 GCA_963574415.1 Tarsius wallacei | reverse complement strand
AGTGAGAACATGTGATACTCAGTTTTTTGTTTCTGTGAGAGGTCACTCAGTATCTCTAAATTCTTTGTCGCATATGTTTGCCAACTAAAGACAGCCATAGTGTGCTGTCTACTGCAAGGTAGAATTTAGCACTTGAATTATCAGTGAATAAGAGATTGTGCAAATTAATTACCCTGCTTTTAGCACAATACATGCCAGCAAAAAAGAACTCACCTCTTTATCCAAACTCTTGTCCCAAGGCTGTTGGCCCTCCACAGCTTCCTTTGCTGGGACAGCTGAAGGCTCACACTTTTCAGCGCTCCCCTCAAGACCTTCAGTGTCTGTGGGCTTCTCGCTAAGCTGCTCCTGAGCTTGCCTCTCTGCCCTTGACCGGCTGAAAGTCCTTTCTGCTTCTTGAAGGTCCGTTAGGGTAACACCCTAGAAAAATATAACAAGATCAGGGTAGTTTCACACTGACCATGAAATAACTCTTGATAGTTGAGTTGGGTTATTCCAAAAAAAATCTAATAGTTACTAAATCTCAAATGAAGCTCCCAAAATGCATAATGAGGACATTTCAAGCAATGCATTGCTTAAAATAAGCACCTCAGTGTGCAAAGAACCCAGGCTTGAATCTAGGTACATTTTGAACATAGAACTTTAGCTTTTCCAATTTGATCTCCAGAAAATAGGCCAACATTGATGTCAGCCTATTATAGATGTACTTATTCCATACCAAATAGTTCTCAATATCTTTATTTGAAAGTTCTCTATCCTCCTAAGATCAAATGATTACCAACAGAGATTCTTTGAACAGCAAATACTAAAAAACTTAACTTTACTCATAGAAAGAAAAACCAAGCTCAACAAGGTAAAAATTCAGAGCCAGGGCAGAAAAAAAAAAAAAAAAAAAAAAAAACTCCCCAAATCCCTAGACTAGTTTTTCCCTAACATCAATTCCCAAGGAACTCTAGAAATCATACAGAAATGTTCCAGCAATTAATGTCCACCCCCACCAGCGTCATAGGTGCAACAAGCAATAATGAGACACCTGAAGGAGAAGGAAGAAAAGGAGTTATAAAGAGAGTGAGCTGATTCTAAAACAAGTAATCATGCACTAGAATTCTAAGAAAGACATTCCAAGGCTGAAAGGTAGTTGATCAGTTATCACATTTACAACTTGCTTCCCCCTCCCCTTTTTACTATTTATTCATTTATTCACTCATTCTCTTAATAAATAATTAAGTGTCTTTAGGCATTAGCCCTACAAAGATATATCAAATAATTACTGTCAAGAAATTTTTAGTCTAGAGAAAAAGACGTAAGAAAACAGATGAGTATGATGAGAGAATGTAAGTATTAAGACAGTAACATAGGAATACATAACAGGAATATTAAACATGGGTTTTGAAGAGTAAAGAAAAAAGAGAGAGCTTTGGGTAGTAGGGAGGGAGAAAAGCATTATAGGCACAGGGAGCCTAGGTAAAGAGACAGAAACAAGAGAGGCCATAGATGATTCAGGAATCTGTAGGTAATTTAGCAAAGGTGAAGCACACAACAAAGAAAGGGAAGTTGGGAGAGGGAGGGAAAAACAAGGATAGCAGAATTTAGGAAAGCAGAACGAGGCTTTCTTTAGCACAAGAAACTTAACTTTACTCATAGAAAGAAAAACCAAGGATCTTGTATGCCATGCTAAGGAGTTTGGGTTTTACTTTCTTTTGGGAGTCAGTGGTCCCTTTGAGAATTTAATAGTATCTTCTTAAAAATTACGTACATAATTTAAGGAGTTCAAAGATCTTTTCATGTTCTGACATGGACCTTCCACTGAAATTTTTTTTTTTTTTTTTTTTTGAGTCAGAATCTCACTATGTCATCCAGGTTGGAGTGCAGTGGCATGCTCAGGGCCACCACAGCCTCTAATTGCTGGGCTCAGGTGATCCTTCTGCCTCACCCTTCCAAGGAGGTGGAACCACAGGCACATGCCACCACACCCAGCTACTTTTTTTGATTTATTGCAGAGATGACATCTTGCCAAGTTGCCCAGGCTGGTCTTGAATCCCTGGACTCAGGCAATCCTCTCACCTCTGTCTCCCAAAGTGCTGGAATTACAGGTGTGAGTCACAACGCCCAACATACTGAATCTTTCCCCACAAAATACTTCTGTGTCGCAGTCTCTTCTACCTTTAATTCTATGTTCCCCTTTAGCAACTTCCCATCTTTTTCCATGCTTTCATAAACAAACTTGAAATAGTTCCAGAGCAGTTTAGATTCCCCTAACATTTGTTTCTCATTCACGTATTTATTTAATAAATACATTGATTTTCTATTTACTGTATGCTGGAGGGAAAAATGATTAACAAAAATATAGTCAGTCTTCCTCTTCATACCCATTAGCACAGCTACTAGCAAAAAACATATATTGGTGAGGATGTGGAGAAATTAGAATCCTTGTGCACTGCTGATAGGAATGTAAAATGGTATAGCCACTATGGAAAAAAGTATGGGAGTTTCTTAAAAAATTAAAAACAGAATTATCATATGATCCAGCGAATTCCATTTTTGAGTTTATACCCAAAAGAATTGAAAACAGGTTTTCTAGATGGTATTTGTATAGCCATTCTCATAGCATCATTAAATAGCCAAAAAGGTGCAAGCAATCCAAGTGTCACTGACAGATGAATGGATAAACAAAATGTGGTATATACATAGCATGGAATATTATTCAGCCTTAAAAAGACAGGGATTATGACATAAGCTACAACATGGATGAACCTTGGTAACATTATACTAAGTGAAATAAGATAGTCATAAAGGACAAATACTATACAATTCCACTTATATAAGGTTCCTAGAGTAGTCAAATGAATAGGACAGAAAGTAGAATGGTGGGTGTCAAAGAAAATGAGGAGTCATTATTTATGGATAGAATTTCAGTTTGGGAAGAGGAAGAAAATTCTAAAGATGAATAGTGGCCATGGTTACATAACATTGTAAATGTATTTAATGACACTAAACTGTACACTTAAAACAGTAAATTTTATGTTATATATATTTTATCACAATAAACCCCTAAAATATATAATCAGTCTTGGTCCTCATGGAGATCACATTCTAACGGGAAAAAAGACAAATAATCATCAAGCAAAAAAAAAAGAATATTTGGCCCACTTTGGGAGGGGTCAGGGAAGACAACACAGATGTTTCTGCTACTGTGTATAATGTCTCTTTTCTGGTCATCAACTTTCTTATTTGACCTCTGCAGCATTTAAAACTACCGAGCTTCTCCTTTTCACTGGAAATAGACTTTTCATTCACTTCCATGCTGCCACTATTTTCTGGTTTTCTTTTCACCTCTCTGGCCGCTCTTTTTCAATCTGTTTCAAGGGCTCTTTCTCTACCTCCTTAAATAACTAATTCTTAGCCTTCTCTCCATTCTCATTGCCATTACAACTTGTGTTCATGCCCTTATCATTTCAAGCTTGGACTACTATTAACAGCTTCCTAGCAAGCTTTCTTGCCTCCAGGCTTGGCAAACATACTTCTATATATCACTCCTATCAACACTCTGGATGGTGATTTTTGCAACACATAATATAGACTAGCTAATACTTTTCTGTAAACTGCTTCAATGGCTCCTTTCTTGAGGGCAACATCTTTATTAAAATATAATCCACATATAATAAACTGCATCCTTCTAAAATAGAAAATTTCTTGGTTTTTAGCATATTCACACAGTTATGCAACCATCATGACTATCTAATTTCAGAACATTTTCATCACCCCAAAAAGCAACCAAACCACCATTAGTTATCACTTCCCATTTCTCTGGCACAAATCTATTTTCTGTTTGCATTTGCCTATTTGGAACACTTCATATAAATGTCATCATATAATATACAATATCTTTTGTGTCTGGCTTCTTAGCATAATGTTTTCTCAAAGTTCATCCACGTTGTAGCATGTATCAGTACTTCATTCCTTTGTATTCCCAAATGATATTCCACTGTATGGATATATCACATTTTGTTTATTCATTCCTTAACAGACACTTGGGTTATTTCTACTTTTTGGCTATTATGAATAATGCTATTATGAACATTCATATACAAGTTTTATACAGATATATGTTTTCATTTCTCTTGAGTATATACCTAATAGTAGAACTTCTGGGTAATTTTATGTTTAAAATTTTGAGAAACTGCTAAACTGTTCTCTTAAGGATTCTTAAAATGTAGTAGGGGTATAGGGATTCTTAAGGTCTTTAAGACCAGTAGGATTATTAGTCTTGTGAAGGAAAGGAGATAAACCTGCTCTGAATCTGGAAGAATAGAGGTGAGAGTGGGTAGATATAGTTATAAATTAATTTGATTCTATGTCATGTAAGATTTAACATAGTGAAAACTTTTAATACAGTGGTTGGAATAAGGTGCTCATTTTAGTGTTTTTTTTTTTTTTAAATCAAGAGTTGAACATGGACATTTTCATGTTTTTAAACTGTACCTCTGCTGGGCGCAGGGGCTCACGCCTATAATCCCAATACTTTGGGAGGTAGAGGTGAGAGGATTGCCTGAGTCCAGGGTTTGAGACCAGCCTGGGCAACTTGACAAGACCTCCTCTCTACAATAAATAAAAAAATTAGCCAGGCATGGTGGCGCGTACCTGTTGTTTCAGCTGCTTCAAAGGCTGAGGCAGAAGGATCACCTGTGCTCAGCAGGTCAAGACTATGGTGGCTGTGATCATGCCACTGCACCCCAGCCTGGGCACAGAGCGAGACACCAACTAAAAAAAAAAATTGTACCTCCAATGGAAAGATAGATAAACAAAATGGGGAAAAAGTCACACTCACTTGAGTAGACCTTCGAGTCTGCCGAGCTTGTCTGGAGCGTGCTTTCCGTAAAGACTCTGCTTCCTCATCCCGTACAGGAGTCAGATAAGACCTGCAGAGAAAGAAAAGCAATAGCAAAAGCAAAAACTTTGCTACATGTACTTGAGAAATGACAAGGTGCTTCCACATACTGAAGGAATTTCTACACTCCAGGAATGAACTTGGGCAAAGTCAAAATGATAGGAATGCTGTCAGCCATCAGTAAACATTACAGCATCCAAGCTATTACAATAGTCGCCTCTTATCTGTGGTTTTGCTTTCTGTAGTCTCCATTGCCTGCGGTCAACTCCAGTCTGAAAATATTAAATGGAAAATTTCAGAAATAAACAATTCATAAATTTTCAATTGTACACTGTTCTGAGTAGGGTGATGAAATCTCACATTGTTCCACTCTGTCACTCCTAAGATATAAATCATCCCTTTGTCCAATGTGTCTGTACTGTACATGCTACCTGCTGGTTAGTTACTTGGTAGCCACCTGGGTTATCAGATTGACTGTTGTGGTAGGTATCACAGTGTTTGTGTTCAAATAACCCTTCTTTTACTTCATAATGGCCCCAAAGTGTAAGAGTAGTGATGCTGACATTTTATTATAATGGTTTTGTTTTATAATTAGTTACTGTTAATCCCTTACTATGCCTAATTTATAAATTAAACGTTATCATAGATGTTTATGTATAGAAAAAACATAATATATAATAGAGTTTTGTACTATCTGCAGTTTCGGTATCCATTGAGAGTCTTGAAATGTATTCTCTGTTTATAAGGGGGGACTACCATGTTTGTAAATGTATCACTGTCCATGCAGAATTATTTCCTCTGTGAAATGAGAATTTTATTTCTTCTTTCCCTATTTTTACAATTTTTATTTCTTTTCTTGCCTTAATGCTTTGGCTAGAACCTCAAGGACATACTGAAAAGCAGTGGTGGCTGGGCGTGGTGGCTCAAGCCTATAATCCCAGCACTTTGGGAGGCTGAGGTGAGAGAATTGCCTGAGCCCATGGGTTCGAGAACAGTCTGGACAACTTGGCAAGACCGCATTGCTACGATAAATCAAAAAATTAGCCCGGCATGGTAGCACGCACCTGTAGTTCCTGCTACTTGGAAGGCTGAGGCAGAAGGATCGCCTCAGCCCAGCAGGTCGACACTGGGGTGGCTGTGAGTGTGCTACTACTGCACTCCAGCCTGAGCGACAGAGTGAGACTCCAACACAAAAAAAGAAAAGACAAGAAAAGAAAAGCAGTGGTAATGGTATCCATACTGTGTAGTCCCCCCTGCCATTGGAGAGAATACTTTCAGCCTTTTACCATTAAGTGTAATGTTTGCTGTAAGATTTCTGCAGATACCATTTATCAAATTAAAGCAATTAGCTTCTATTCCTACAAAAAGTAGGCTAATCATTAGTGTGTGTTGAGCTTTATCACATGCTATTCTCCCCCATGTATTGAGATTATTGCTTTTCTACTTTTTTCTTTTTATAACATAAATTACCTTGACTAATTTTTTTTTAAACAGACAAGGTCTTGCTCTGTCATGCAAGCTGAAGCGCAGTGGAGAAACCATGGCTCCCTACAACCTCAAACTCCTGGACTCAAGTGATCCACTTACTTCAGCCTCTTGAGTAGCTAGGACTACAGGCATGCGCCACCACGAAATAATTTTTTCATTTCTTGTAAAGGCAAGGTCGTGTTATGTTGCTCAGGCTGGACTTGAACTCCTGGTCTCTCGCAATCCCTCCACCTCAGTCTCCCAAAGTGCTGGGATTATAGGTGTAAGCCACTACGCCCAGACATACTAAATAATTTTTGAATGATAAAACATTAAGTTCTTGATACAAGCTCAACTTGGTCAAGTTTTTATGTAGATTTGTTTATATGTATATTTGCTATTATTTAGTTCAAAATTCCTACAACAATGTTCATGAAAGAAGCTGGACTGTAATTTTCCTTTTTTGTCACATCCTGGCCTGCTTTGTGAATTGAGATTATGAAAATTGGGAGTGATCTATACTTGTCTATTTTCTATAAGAATTTGTATAAGATTTGATTCCCTCCGGAAATAATTAGAAGAGTTCATCAATCAATCCATCTGGGTTTAGAGTGCTCTTTGTGGGAAGGTTTTAAATAAAGGGTCCGATTTCTGTAATGGAGTTATTAGGCTTTTTCATACTCTGTTATGGTAACTGTTTTTCAAGAAATTTTCCATTTTATCCATATTTTCATATTTAGTGGCATAAAATTGTAATATCCATAGAATATATTTAATTACTATTTTAATATCTATAGCAGTAATTCTCAAATTTTTTTTTGTCTCAGGACCTTTTAATATTTTTTTTAATTACTAAGGCCCCCAAAGAGCTTTTGTTTATATGGGGATATATCCATTAATATTTTACCTTATTAGAAATTAAAATTGAGAAAATAAAAAAATATGTATATGTATTAACTCCCTTAAAAATAAAGCCCTAGATGAGATGAAATGATGTTGGCAGAATGGCTAACTAGAGTTACCTAAAGTTCATTCTTCTTACAAAAAGGGACCAAAACAATGAAAAAATATACTTCAACTAAAATGACTGAGAAAGTATGCTGGCGAGCACAGGGGGAATGGTAAAATCCCTGTGAAGCATGAAAGCCCAGGATAGCATCATAGAGTGGCAAGCAAAGCATTCTGCCTCTGCCATACTGTCTCTTCTACCATGATCAGCTTAGAGTCAATGGAGACTTCTTAAGAGGAAAAGGTAAGCTGGAGATCACCAACGGTCCCCCCCATTGCCACCATAAATGCCAGAAATCCTTGTTACAGAAAAGCTCACCATAGGCCCTGAACCCAGCTTGGAAAGCAGCTAGGTGTTCAAGTAGTTGTACTGCCTAAGAGTAGGAGACCACCCTGAGCACCCCTCAACCCTCACAACCTAAGCTGCTACTACTCAGTGCCACCTTGAAACTGTACTCACTACTAGAGTACATTCTGCCTAGGGGCCAGCAGCCACTGACTTCTTCTATCCCTGAGGCTCCTGCCATCATTCTACCATATCTATACAGGTGTCTGTAGTACTATGACACCACTATCTGAAGCCTAGGCCAGACAGAGTGACCAAGATCCCAGAATCTGAACCCCCCTCCCCTTCAAGGGAACAAGCAAACCTGCATAGGGGGGAAGTTGCCTAACAGATGACCAGTCTCTTTGCTGGAAGACACCCACACTGCACAGCCAACTAGCTTGCCGAGTCCACATATGCCCATGCCCAGCCCAACAACCAGTTCTACAGTGATCTGACCCCTCAGATTGCTGCAGAGTCACCTGACCCAGATGCAGCCACACACAACCACCTGACCTGAAAGCCAGGCTGGTGGCAGCCCTGTCCCCAAGACAGATCATTACAGAGTTTTACAGTCCTGCCATGCCTGTGCACAGCATGACAATCAGTTCATCAGCAGCCCTGTCTCTCTGGATTTCTCAGCAGATTTCTCAGCAGAAATCCAGCAGGCCAGGAAAGAATGAGATGATATATTCAAAGTGCTGAGAAAAGGAGGAATACCCGTCAGCCAAGAATTGTATAGCCAACAAAGCTTCCCTCAGAAATGAAAGAGAAATAAAGATCTTTCCAGACAAGCAAAAGTTGAGAAAATTTATCACTAGAACAGTCTTACAAGAAATACTTAAGGGAGTGCTATAACTGGATATGAAGGGATGATAATTAGTGTCATAAAAACATGTAAAAGTATAAAATTCACCAGTAGAGATAAGTTCATAAATCAAACTCAGAATACCCCAGTGACATAACAATGCTATGTAAATCTCTCAGTCCTCTAGTATGAAGATTTAAAGTCAAAATGGTAAAAAACCACAACAGGTACACATAGTAGCTAAGGAACACACCATAGATTTTTTTTTTTTAAAGTAAATTAAGGCGACAAAATCAAAATTGAAGAGAAGAAAAGTCTAGAGTATTTTTTTGCAACCAAAGTTAAGTTGCTATTAGCTTAAAATAGTCTATTATAACTACAAGACTCTTAAGTTAGCCCCAGAAAGGAAAAAAGAAATTATAGCAGAGACACAGATGAGAAAGAAACAAAGCTCAGCACCACAGAAAACCACCAAACCACAGAGGTAAACAACAGGGGAGAAAAGGAACAAAGAATCTATAAAACAACCAGGAAACAACTAACAAACTGTCTGGAGTAAGTCATTATCTATCAATAGTAAGATTGAATGTAAGTGTATTAAATTTTCCAATTAAAATATATAAAGTGGCTGAAGGAATAAAAAATAAGACCCAACTATATGTTGCCTACAAGAGACTCATCTCTCCATTAAAAACAAATATAGACTAAAAGTAAAGGAATGGATAAGCATATTCCATGCAAATGGAAATCAACAGCAAGCAGGAGTAGCCATAATTATATTAGATAAAATAAGCGTTAAGTAAAAAACTGTAAAAAGAGAAAAATAAAGTCATTATATAATGATACAGGAATCCATTCAACAAGGGATATAAAAATTATAAACATATATGCACCCAACACCAGAGATCTAGGTATATAAAGCAAATGTTATTAGACCTAAAGAGGGAGATAGGTTGTGATACAATAACAGTAGGAAACTTCAGCGTCCCACAATCAACAATAAACAGATCACCTAGACGCACACAAATCAACAAAAAATTCAGATTTAAACTGCACCATAAACTAAATGAACTGAACAGTTACAGAATACACAGTCTTCTCAGTTGCACATGCAACCTTCTCTAGAATAAATTATGTGAGACCCACAAAACAAACCTTAACAAATTTAAGAAGACAGAGATCATATCAAGTATTTTTTGTAATCACAATGGCATAAAACTAAAAATCGACAAAAAACTTTACAAATACATAGAAATTAAACAACATACTCCCAAACAACCAACAAGTCAATAAAGAAATTAAATATGATATGAGAAAATCAGAGATGAAAAAGGAGACATTACAACTATTACCACAGAAATACAAAAGATAATAAGAGACTTATGAACAACTACAAGCCTACAAATTTGGTAACATGAAAAAAATGGATAAATGATTGGACACATGCAACCATCAAGATTAAATTAAGAAGAAATACAAAATCTGAACAGACCAATAATGAGTAAAGAAATTGAATAAGTAATAAAAAAGATTTCCATCAAAGAACCCAGGATCTGTTGGCTTCATCTATGAATTCTTCCAAACAGTTAAAGCACAAATACCAATTCTTCTCAAACTATTCCAGAAAACTGAAGAGAAGGTAATACTTTCAAACTCATTTTATGAGGCCAGCACTACTTGAATTCCAAAACCAGACAAGGATAGAACATTTCAACAAGAATCCAAACTGAATGCAACAGCACATTAAAAAGATCATTCCCTAAGACAAAGTGGGATTCACCCCTAGGGATGCAAGGATGGTTTGAAGTATGCAAATTGATAAATGTGACATACCATACTAACAGAGAAAAAGACAGAAACCATGTTATCATTGTAATAGGATTAGAAAAAGCATTTGAAAAAAATTCAACATCTCTTCATGATATGAGCCATAAACAGATTAGGAATGGAAAGTAGGTACCTCAACACAATAAAGGTCACAGCTAACATCATTATGAATGAAAAGCAGCTGAAAGCTTTTCCTCTAAGATTAGGAATAAGACAAGGATACCCACTTCACCACTTCTAATCAACAGAGAATTGCAAGTCCTAGTCAGAGCAATTAAGCAAGAGAAAGAAATAAAAGGTAGCCAAATTAGAAAGGAAGAAGTCAAATTGTCTCTGCTTACATTTTACTTGATCTAATACAGTTGACCTTTCAACAACATGGTTTGAACTGTGTGGGTCCACTTAGATATGAATTTTAAAAATAAATACATATATCGGAAAATTTTTGAGGATTGGCAACAATTTGAAAAAAATAACAGATAAACCATGTATCCTAGAAATACTGGAAAAATTAAGAAAAGAAGTATGTCATAAATGCATAAAATATATGTAGATACTAGTCTATCTACATATACTACCATAAAATATACACAAATATATCATAAAAATTAATATTTATCAACACTTATGCACACAAATACATATAGACCATACATGGTATCATTTGCAGTCAAGAGAAATGTAAACAAATGTAAAAATGCAGTACTGAATCATAACTGCTTAAAATTAACTACAGTACATACTGTACTACTGTAATAATTTTGGACCCACCTCCTGTTGCTATTACAGTGAGCTCAAGTGTTGCAAATACCCACTTAAACACTTTGTAATGCTATCATCTCCACATGAGTAATTTGTCTCTCCAGTAAATTGCCTATTGCAGTAAAAAGTGATCTCTTGCAGTCCTTGTGTATTTTTCATTATGTTTGATCAATTCTGCAAAACTTGAATAACATCATGGAACCCATACAAAGGGCTACTAGTGATGTTGGAAGTGTTCCCAAGAAGCAAAAAAAAGCCTTTTTTTTTTAAAGTAACAAAAAAGTTGAATTGCTTGATATGTAGGATGAGGTCTGCAGCAGCAACTGCCTGCCAATTTCAGACAGACGATTAATCTTGTAAACAGATGACATAAACTTATGGTATCAATAAATACAGTACAGAACTGAAAATGTAGTCTCTCTTCCTTATGATTTTCTTAATAACAATTTCTTTTCTCTAAATTGTATTATAAGAATACAAGCTCAAGCCTGTAATCCCAGCACTTTGGGAGGCTAAGGCAAGAGGATTGCCTGAGTTCAGGGGTTCAAGATCAGCCTGGGCAACTTGGTGAGACCTCATCAAAAAATTAGCCAGGTGTGGTGGCATGTTCCTGTAGTTCCAGCTACTTGGAAGGCTAAGGAGGAAGGATCACCTGCAGCAGGTCGAGTCTGTGGTGGCCATCAGCGTGCCACTGCACTCCAGCCTAGGTGACAAGGTTTACAAAGTGAGACTCCAACTCAAAAAAAAAAAAAAAAGAATAGAATATACAATACATGTGACATACAAAATAGGTGTTACTTGACACATACTATGCTATTGGGAAGACTTCCAGTCCACAGAATACTATTACTAGTTATGTTTTTGCAGAGTCAAAAGTTATATGTAGGTTTCTGACTGTGGAGCAGGGGGCTGATACCCTTAACCCCCACATTGTTCAAAGGTCTATTGTATATGAAAAACTTTAAAACTCCACTAAAAAAGTGTTTAAATTGATAAACAAATCCAGGAAAGTTGCAGGACACAAAGTCAACATATGAAAATCAGTAGCATTTTTCCACACCAATAGGAACTATCTGAAAGGAAGCTAAGAAAACAATTCCATATACAATAGTTACACACACCGGCAATATCTAGGAATAAACTTAACCAAGGTGATAAAAGGTCTTTAAACTGAAAGCTATAAAATTTTGATGAAAGAAATTGAAGAGCACACAAATAAATGAAAAGCTAACCCATGCTCATGGATTGGAAAAATTAAGATTGTTAAAATAGCCACACTACCCAAAGCGATTTACAGGTTTAATACAATCCCTATTAAAATACTAATGACATTTTTCACAGAAACAGAAAAGGCAATCCCAAATTCATATAGAACTGGAAAAAACCTAAATAGCCAAAATAATCCTGAGCAAAAAGAACAAAGCATCATATTACCAGACTTAAAAATATACTACAAAGTTATAGTAACAAAAACGGCCTGATACTTGCATAAAAACAGACAAATAGATCAATGGAACAGAACAGAGAGCCCAGATATAAATACACACAACCACAGCCAACCGATTTTCAACAAAAGTGCTAAGAACACACACTGAGGGAACAACAGTCTCTTCAAAAAAAGGCTGCAGGGAAAATGGAATATCACATGCAGAAGAATGAAATTTAATCCTTAACTTTCACCATATACCGAAAACAACAAAAAATGGATTAAAGACTTAAATGTAAAACCCCAAATCAATGAAACTCCTAGAAGATAATAGAGGGAAAATGCTTTATAACATTGGACTGCTCAAGGACATTTTAAGTAAGACCTCATAAGTACAGGCACCAAAAGCAAAAATAGACAAATGGGATTGCATCAATTAAAAGTTTTTGCATAGTAATGGAAACTATTAACAGAATAAAGAGACACTCTACAGAATGGGAGAAAATATTTAAATATTTGCAAACTATACATCTGACAAGGGATTGATATCCAGAATATATTAGAAACTTAAGAGTAAAAAAAAACAAAATAAGATTCTTTTTTTTTTTTTTTTTTTAGTTGGAGTCTCACTCTGTCGCCCAGACTGGAGTGCAGTGGCCGCTCCCGGCCACCGCAGCCTCGACCTGCTGGGCTCCGGCGATCCTTCCGCCTCAGCTTTCTGAGTAGCTGGAACTACAGGCGCGTGCTACCACGCCCAGCTAGTTTTTGATTTATTGTAGAGATGAGGTCTCGCCAAGTTGCCCAGGTGGGTCTCGAACCCGTGGGCTCAGGCAATGCACTCACCTCAGCCTCCCAAAGCGTGGGATTACAGGCTGTGCCACCGAGCCCGGCTCACTTTTTAAAGAAATGATTTTTAGATTCTGGCAAGGCACAGTAGCTCAAGCTTGTAATCCCAGCACTTTGGGAGGCCGAAGCAAGAGGAATGCCTGAGCTCAGGGGTTCAAGACCAGCCTGGGCAACTTAGTGAGATTTCATCTCTACAATTAAAAAAAAAAAAGTCAGGCATGGTAGTGTGAGCCTGTAGTTCCAGCTACTTGAAAGGTTGAGGAAGAAGGAGCCCAGCAGGTTGAGGATGCGGTGGCCATGAGCGTTCCACTGCACTCCAGCCTGGGCAACAGAGTGAAACGCCAACTAGATAGATAGATAGATAGATAGATAGATAGATAGATAGATAGATAGATAGATAGATAGATAGATAATGCTTGCAATGACAGTACATGCAGAAAGAAAGAGACAGGTATGAGAGATATATAGGGGGCAAAATTGTTATTATCAGTTACTTCCAGGAGTTGAAGAAGTCTTGAAGTCTTGAAGGAGGAGTAATCTAGGCTTTGGGCTTGGGCGACTAGATAGATAAAAGTGCCAGTTCCCAAGACAGGGAACAATATTGAGTTGGAAGTGGACATGTTCAGGGGCAGCTGGCCATATGGAGAGTTTGAGTTAAAGAAAAACATTTGGGAGCCATGGGCTAATCGTTGATAATTCAGGTCATGAATGTAGATGGGATCACTTCAAACATTTCTAAGATGAGAAGAGAAAACAGTTGCTTATAAAACCTCCAAGAACACCCCTAAGGAGGCAGAAGAATTAATTTATGAAGAGGGTCTATGGCAAAGGAGAACAAGGACAAAATGTTGTCGGAGAAGTTGAAGCAAGAGAAGGCATCAAGGAAGGAATATTTCGCAGTGCTGGTTACTATCAGGTAATTGATAAGATAAGCAAGGAAGGTCTGTATAGGCTTTTACAACTAAGAGTTATTGTTGAATTTAATAAGGAAGAGCAGGTTCAGTGAAATGATGGCGCCAGATCACAACAGGTTGAAGAGAGACTGAGAAATGAAGACCATGAATCTTGCCCATTTTTTCAAGAAACTTGGCCTGTGATGCAACAGAAAAATTAGAAAAAAAGCAAATTCAAGGGAGATTTTTGTTTTCATTTTAAAGAGCAAGAGATTTGAGTATGTTTAAATGCTAAGGGAAAAGGTTGGTAGAAAGACTGAGGTTGAAAGAGGTAGGCTGATGGAAGATAATTGTGGGGTTACTACTGAACAATCCCTGAAAGTATTTCTCTTTATTTTGTTTTGGATTTTTAAAAAATGCTTCCTCATTTAGATTACACATGTGGCAAAGACGCTGGCTGAGTTGTGTTCATGTTGTAGTGTTTTTTGAAAGTTAGAACTTGCAAGTAATAAAATTGGATATTTAGCTGAAGAGATGGCTAAGCATTGCCAAAGGAGGAGCATGATTCTTACTGATTGTTTATAGTAAAATGTAAGAGAAGAAAAAAGAATTGAAGATGGAATTGTTAGCAAAAAGGGACTAGTAGACAAAGCACTGTGGGCATCATCAGCATATCCTCCTACCCATTATGAAGTGACATGGGGAGATAAGCCATGCTCAGAAGTCATTTCAGGGATTTGCCAGAAATTTTTGAGGCTCATGTGTTCAACTCATTCTCTCCCTGTAGGCAGACCTAGATTGGAATTAGATGGTTGCCTCATGAGTACAAAACCAAAACAAGAGGAGACAGACAAATCAAATGTCTGGTGAATGCCCTGCCACTTTTGTGACCATAATAACAGGAATTATATAAGTTAATGTCTAAATATCCCATGTTTATCTTCACATTAGAAATGGAGTTTCAGCCGGGCTCGGTGGCTTAGCCCGTAATCCGCGCCTTTGGGAGGCTGAGGTGAGTGGATTGCCTGAGCCCGCGGGTTCGAGACCTGCCTGGGCAAGCAAGACCTCATCTCTACAATAAATCAAAAAAAATTAGCCGGGCGTGATAGCACGCGCCTGTAATTCCAGCTACTTGGAAGGCTGAGGCGGAAGGATCGCCAGAGCCCAGCAGGTCGAGGCTGCGGTGGCCGGGAGCGGCCACTGCACTCCAGTCTGGGTGACAGAGTGAGACCCCAACTCAAAAAAAAAAAAAAAAAAAAAAGAAATGGAGTTTCAGCTGGAACCAGGAATAGGTCACATTTAGAGGCTGTGATTTCCTTTTCATTGGATAATGGCTACTGTAAGTGTTTGCCTCTATTACTTTCTTTCTTTCTTCTTTTCTTTTCTTTTCTTTTTTTTTTTTGAGTCAGGGTCTCACTTTGTCACTTAGACTGAAGTGCAGTAGCACAAACATTTCTCACCACGGCCTTGACCTCCTAGACTCAGGCAATCCTCTCACCTCAGCCTACCGAGTAGCTGAGAATATAGATGCATGCCACCACACCTGGCTAATACTTCAATTTTTTTTTTTTTTTTTGTAGAGAAGAAATTTCACTATGTTGCATAGGCTGGTCTTGAACTCCTGGACTCAATGAATCTTCCCACCTCAGCCACTCAAAGTGCTGGGATTACAAGCATGAGCCACCACATCCATCCCCTCTGTGATTTTTCTTAGGGCTAGTCCAGAAAGTGTTGATTGTCTTTAAGGAAGTTTTCACCTGTTTGGGGCAAAATAAAAAATATTTCCCTGGATTAGACTTTCTGGGAATGACTGTCTTTGTTCTGAGAATATGTTGTTTATTATTTTTTTGGTGGTAAAATATGATGGTGGTAGTAGACCATTGGATCTTTTTCATGCCGTCTTGAGTAAATTGAATACTTGACAGCACTTTATCAGGTTCTCCAATACTTTTCTAACTAGGTCATAAAACCCAAAGTCCTGGAGCTACTGTTCTGTCCTTCCACAGTTGAACAACCACTTTTTCCGACTGATACATTCTTAAGATACTGGCCACATTAACATTTTCTAGGCCTTCGAGTTATCTTTCATATGATTCCTTTTATTTATTTTTATAGCTATACTTTTAGTGAATATTCTATTTTATCATATTTACAGGTTATCAGTGCATATCATTATAGCCTTAAGGATTTACAACCTCCTATGAATTCACTTTCTAAAAGCACAGGAATAATGTCTTATAATAATAATAATAATAATAATAATAATGATGTCTACTATTTTTTGAGCATATACTATATGCCAGGTAATTCATGAGTTCTTTACATGGCCTAATTCAGGTAGCTCTTTCAGCAATTCTATGAGGAAATGATAATTATTATTTGCATTTGAAGATAAGACAATTACGGCATACAGAGGTTATTAACTTGTTCATCGCATAGCTAGTAACTAGCACTAGAACTCAAAAACAGTCATCTGATCCCAAAGTCCATGCTTATAACCATTATATTATGTCTCAAAAAATCAAGGGCAGTATTTCCATTGGGAGTTTAAACTCTGGTTTTCTGTGAAAAAGCAAAACTAATGAGGCATAGCAGGGATTTTTTTTTTTTAAGTTTTTTTTTACTATTTGGCACACAAAAAATATTCAGTGCTAAACCCAATCTATCCCATCCATATACAAACAATTTGCATTTCTAAGGTAGAATAATGAAAATACTTCTCAGTAACTCTATCCTTTTCATATTCTTTCAATTTGTGAATTTTTTGTTCCTAAAATGATTCCTGACCGCAGATTTATCAAGAACAGTATCCTGGAGGTGGGCACCATGGCTCACACTTGTAATCTCAGCCACTCAGGAGGCTGAGAAGAGTAGAACGCTTGAGTCCAGGAGTTTGAGGTTACAATGAGCCATGATTATGCCACTATACTCCAGCGGGAAACAGAGAGAGACACGGATTCTTTAATAAATAAATAAATAAATGAATAAATAAATAAATAAGAGTCTGTCCTTATGCTGATTCTAGTTTGTTTTTCAACACACTTCCTGGTTTTGACCTCCTCGGCTGATGTGACTGAGCCAAGACTAGCCCTTGCCTCTCTCTTCCCTTTTTGGGATATGGCCTTGACTCTGTTTAAGGAAGGTCTTGTCTCTGATTTGTATGTCTTTCTGCCATGCTGAATCCTCCAGCCTTCCTTGGTCTTCCTTCACTTATGCTCCTGAGTGTATCTTATGTAACCTTTCCTAACAAGTGTCTTTTTTTTTTTTGAGTTGGAGTCTCACTCTGTCACCCAGACTGGAGTGCAGTGGCCACTCCCAGCCAGCACAGCCTCGACCTGCTGGGCTCCGGTGATCCTCCGCCTCAGCCTTCCAAGTAGCTGGAATTACAGGCGTGCGCTACCATGTCCAGCCAATTTTTGATTATTGTAGAGATGAGGTCTCGTCAAGTTGCCCAGGAGGCTCTCAAACCCGCGCGCTCAGGCAATCCACTCACCTCAGCCTCCCGAGGTGTGGGATTACAGGCTGAGCCACCGAGCCCAGCTTAACAGGTGTCTTTTGACAAGTCTACATCATGTGCCAGTTTTCCATATACGATTAGCCTCAGCTTTAGTACTTGGGTCTCCCAACCACATTCTATAATGCTTGATGTATCCAGGGGTTCCCATTTTTAGCTCTTTAAGAGAGACAACCAAACCAAAAATTATATTCAAGTCCTCCTCCAGTGAGTTCTGTATATTACCTGATGTGTTAAGTGTCCCCAAGAACACCCCAAGGTTTAATTAATTGCTAGGAGGACTCATGAGTCGGCATAGAGTCATACTTATGGATATGGTTTATCACAATGAAAGAACACAGAGCAAAATCAACAAAGGTAAAAGCACAGGGCAAAGTCCAGAGAAAACCAAGCACAAGCTTTTAACTATCCTCTCTCAATGGAGTCACATGCTTAATTCCTCAGCAATGAATTGTGATGACACGTGTGCAATAATTTTTACTAGAGAAGTTCATTATAGACTCAGTACCCAGGGTTTTTCCTGGGGGCTGGTAATATAAGCATCCTCTGCCCATCACCAACTTCCAGACTCCCAGAAGGAAAGCAGGTGTTCAGCATAAACCAATTGTTTGTACAAACAGTTTAGGTACAGTGAGCCAGTTTTATTTGTTAGCATGGTAGGAATCTTTCCTAATCCAAGCTACCAGATACCAGCCAAGGAGAAATCTTATAAGAAGGCCTTCAAAGAATAGCAGTCAGGCTTGCCATGTCAACTTTTTAGTTTAATACCTGGGAAAATACAAAGAAAGATCTGGTAGAACAGATCTGAGGCAAAGTTCTTGAAGAAGAGTCAAGAGTCTGAGGCTGGAGTCACCAGGCATAATTGTCAAGTCCAAGAAGTCTGCAGCCTGACAGTGAATAGGAAAGAAACCCAAAATGGGAAACTAAGTAGGAACCTTAAAGTAAAGCCCACTGAATGGTGTTTTGTTTGTCTTATTTATCTATTTATCTGGGGGGACCCAAAAAAAAAAAAATTTATTTGTAAAAAATTGTATTTATTCTTACATGGGTTTTGTTTGTTGATTTGTTTTTGAGTCACAGTCTCACTCTGTCATCAAGGCTGGAGTGCGGTGGCATGCTCACGGCTACTACAGCCTCAACCTGCTGCACTCAGACGATCTATCTACCCCAGCCTTCCAAGCAACTGGAACTACAGGTGCATGCCACCATGCCTGGCTAATTTTTGATTTATTGTAGAGACAAGGTCTCGCCATGTTGCCCGTGCTGGTCTCAAGCCCCTGGATTCAGGCAGTCCTCTCGCCTCTGCCTCCCAAAATGCTGGGATAACAGGCGTGAGCCACCATTCCTGACCTATTTGTACATGTTTAAACTTCAGGCACCTTCAAAGTACTCTCTATTTGATGCAATACGCCTATTAAGACACTTTTCCTGCTGCTCCAGTTATTGGACTTTTCAATTTTGATACCTTTTAGTACTTCTGCCATTTTTTGTTTCGCCTCTTCCACAGCAGCAAAATGTTTCCCTTTGAGGATTTTTTTTTCATCCAGAGAAACAAAAAAAGTCACTTATGCAGGATCATATGAATAGGGAGGGTGGAGTAAGGGGGTCATGCCGTTTTGGGTCAAAGACTGCTGAATACTCAGTGTGGTGTGGACAGGTGCACTCGTGCAGCACCCATCACAAAATGGACAAATGCACTGAAAGAATCTCCAAAAAAAATTCACTGAACACAGCCTCTAACTGGTACACTGATGCCAATGGGTTCCTAGAACAACTACCTAATGGGGGAAGCCTGTGCTACAAGAGGCTTGCCCTCCAAAAAAGTATTCTATTTTTTGGGGGTCTCCCCTCATATATATATTTTGAGTCAGAGTCTCTGTCATCCAGGATGGAATACAGTGGCACCATCATGGCTCACCACAGCCTCAACCTCCTGGACTCAGGCAAGCCTTCTGCCTCAGCCTCCTGAACAGCGGAGACTACAGGTACACACTACCACATCCAGCTAATTCTTTGATTTTGTGTGTGTGTGAATGAGGTCTTGCTATGTTGCCCAGGCTGGTCTTGAACTCCTGGACTCAAGCAGACCACCCACCTCAGCTCCCAGAGTTCTGGGGCTACAGGTGTGAGCCACTGTGACCAACCTCCACTGAGAGTATTAATTGATCTCAAGTGTCACTGGGGTGCCCCAAGCTACCCCTCTAGGTGCATAGTTGAATCAAGCTGCTTAAATGTATTGGTAAATGCTCTCCAGATGCCCCTACAACATGGCAAAGATACCTCAGGAAAGAAAATCTGCAACCGGTCAATGAGGTTAGAAAGCCAGTACTATGGCCGACTTCTGGGCTTTGCTTTTCCCACTCCCAACTTCCTTATTGCCAGCCAATGTCTAATGTTGCAACTGTATCTGTCATGAAGGTCGCTACAGTATCTGTCGTGACCCAATCTTTCAGGATGCATTGGTGGCAGATACTGACTTATGTGTATAGTATTCCCAGAACATATAGCCAACTGTTCTTAGAGAAAAGCATACAGAATCCCATGCTCCTTGAAAAAATGAGACCCTGTGTCAGGAATACTGTGGCCTGCACGCAATGGCCAGAGAGCACCATTATTTATCCCTTCCTCTCCTCCCCAGCCAGTATTAATGGGCCCTGGCAGACTCATCAGAAAGTTCCATCTCTGAGGAAGCTAAAGCCTTGGGCATATCTGTCGGGAAATAGAACAATGTTTCTAATCCCAATTCTGTTATTTGAACACTGGTTATAAGTATTAGTACTGTTTCCTAGCAATTAATAATATTTTTATGACCCTCTGAATTGATAGACTTAGTTGCTGGATCTTGCCTCTCACACACCTCTGGACTAAAATAAATGTGATATGCTCGTCAACCAGAGAAATTCAATTTTGAATGCCTTGAATATAGAGAGACCTGCCTCAGACATGACAATATTCATGGATTTTGAATTTTGCAGGCTCTGGCCACACATTAATTAGCCTAACTCTCCTACTGACTCCTCTGGAGTGTCACCGTTCAAAAGAATCACGATGTGAGCCCCATGTCACTTCACATTTTATAGGAGCCATATTTCAAAAGCGTATAGAAAAACAAGTAAAATTAATTTTAATAATATTTTTTATTGACTGGGTAGAGTGGCTCATGCCTATAATCTCAGCACTTTGGGAGGCCAAGGTGGGAGGATTGCTTGAATCCAGGAGTTCAAGACCAGCCTGAGCAACATAGCAAGAGTTCATCTCTACAAAAAAAATAAAAAATTTAACTGGGCATGGTGGCTCATACCTGTAGTTCCAGTTATTCAGTAGGCCGAAGCAGAAAGATCTCCTGAGCCCAGGAGGCTGAGGCTGAGGTTAGTCATGATCATGCCACTGCATTCCAGCCTGAGAGACAGAATGAGACCTGACTCAAAAAACAAAAAATAAAAAAAATCATAAAAATAAAATATTTTATTTAACATAAAATATTTAAAATATTATGTCTTCATATAATCAATATTTAAAATTATTAACAAGATATTTTACACTTTTTTAGACCAAATCTTTTTTTTTTTAAAGCAAGATTTATTGAGAGGTCAGAAAAGCTCCCACAGTAGGAGGGGACCTGAAGGGGTTGCCCTAGACCAAATCTTTTAAATTCAGGTTCTATTTTCTACTTAGAGCACATCTCAGTTTGGACCAAATGCTCAGTGGCCACATGTGGCCAGTGGCTATAGCATGGGACAGTGCAATTCTAGAGAAAGGTCAAGAGGCTACTCAAAATCCAGCCACTGTGAAAGCAGTCAGGAAGTTGGAGACCCTGTAATATACCCTACACCTTGGCATTCATTTGCAATAGAGACTGACACCTCCAATGCCATCATCCTAAGGAGATGCCTGGGCAGGCCCTGCTCCGTGCTTTATAGTTTCACACAGACAGACACCAGAAGAACTTAATGATGAGGGTAGAAAAGCAGCTCCTTACTGTGAATTCCACCTTCAGTTCCTAAAGACCCCACCTCAGAAAGATCTGTCATTCTTAGTAAGTTCAGAATGAAGCCCTCAGTAGATATGAGCCCCTAAAAATTAAGGCCAGAGACATAATTCTTTCAATCATTAATTTTAGATTTGAATGTGCTTTGAGGACAAGAAGTCAGAAAACTACTCCCATTCCAGATCACCCATTCAGAAACCTCTACTGTATAGTCCTACAACCTCCAGAGGACTGGCAAACCTCATCCAATGTCACCAAAACAAAATACTTACATATGTCCACGCTTGCAAGGCCCTGACAATCAGTCATGTGAAAGAAGAGTAGGAAGGCCTCCAGTACAACTACAGCCAGTTAACGTGTCCCAGCAGACAAGGCCTGGATCCAGGTCTTTCTCCTGTGCCAGGATGCAAACTGAGAAGGCCACTGGGGCCCTTTCAAGAAAACTAATTTGTCTCATTAGGGACTCTAATGGTCCCTTGTGTAACATAACTTCTTTCATTAGTCGGCAAAAGCAAAAAGTACACTTGGCCCAAAAAATAAATTGGAGATATTATTCCTTTTTCTGTCCCCTAAGCCTGCTAGGGAATAATGTCATACAATTTGATAACAAATCTTTCTTTCCCTTGTGTCCAACTCAGAGGTTATGGCGCTGTTTATGAAGATAGTTTATCTATCACCTGTGCCTGCATCTGTAAGATGTTATAGAACAGTATAGACCACCAAGTAGGTTCTTTTTTTTTGGAAAGGAGGATTTATTGAGAGGACAGAAAAGCTCCCACAGTGGGAGGGGACCCGAGGGGGTTGCCCCAAGTAGGATCTTATCTAGGACCCATACCTGTAACCTTCTCTGAAAGACATTTCAAATCCAGGTCCAAGTCTACTTCCCATCACTCCTAAACTCATGGCCAAGAATCCATGAACCAAGTACTAAAATATTTCAGACTTAAGGCATCTTCTTAATAAGGCAATTGCTCTTAGTAGGGAAAACTTCACATTATAGAATTTTGGGGGGTTGGGAGGTGGATGGGATCTCACTGTCACACAGGCTGGAGTACAGTGGCACAATCACAACTCACCACAGCCTTGACCTCCTAGCTCAAGTGATGCTCCCACCTCAGAACCCCTGAGTAGCAAGTAGCTGGGACTATAGGCATGTGCCACCATGCCCTGTTAATTTTTTGATTTTTTGGAGAGATGAGGTTGTACCCTATTGCTCAGGCTGGTCTTGAACTCCTGGGCTCAAGCAATTCTCCCACCTCAGTTTCTCGAAGTGCTGGGATTACAGGTGTGAGCCACTGTGCCTGGCAATAGAATTTTCTAGTAACTCCATTCAACCAGCATTTAAAATACTCACCACAATTATGGGTTTCACTCTGTCTTAGTTCATTTAGGCGACTATTACAAACATCATCTGCCAACAAATGAACGACTAAAGAAACTGTGGTATATATATACACAATGAATATTTCTCAGTCACAGAAAAGGAGATTCTGTTACTGGTCACGACATGGATGAACCTGGAGAACATTATGCTAAGTTAAATAAACCAGACACAGACAGAAAAATGTTGCATTATCTCACTTATACGTAGAATCCAAAAAAAAAAAAGTAAAATATGCAGAGATAGAGGGTAAATCAGTGATTACCAGGGATAGGAAGAAGAAATAGGAAACTGAAGCTTAGGGGTTACAAAGTAGCCAGTATGTATGATGAACAAGTCTAAAGAACTAATACACAACTTGAAGATTACAGTTTAATAAAATTGTACTGTATATGGGATTCCCACACACCCACCCACATACCCAAACACACACAATGGGAAACAACATGAAATGATGGATATGTTCATTTGTTTCACTATAGTCATCATTTTACTGTCTGTATGTACCCCATAACATCATGTCATATACCTTAAATACACAAGGAGGGATCAAAAAAACAACAACACTGAATTATTTTTTGGAGGGCAGGCACCTTGTAATACTGGCTTCCTCTGCAAGGTATATGTTCTAGGAGCCCATGGGCATTAGTGTACAAGCTAGCATTGTTGTGAGAGGTTGCATTCGGCTTCAGTGAATTTTTTTTGGAGATTCTTTCAATGCCCATTTCATGATGGGTGATTTACAAGCACACCTGCCCACACTGAGTTGAATGTTCAGCAGTTTTTAACCAAAAACATCCTCTCTATTCACTCAATCTCACCCCACAGGACTTTTTTTGGTTTCCCTGGATGAAAAATTTTCTCAGAGGGAAACATTTTCCCAACGTGGAAGAGGTGAAACAAAAAATGGCAGAAGCACTAAAAGGCTTCAAAAATTGACGAGTCCATAAACTGTTTGAAACAGTAGAAAAAGCATCTCAATAGGTGTATTGCATAAAACAGAGAGTACTTTGAAAGTGATCCAAGTTTAAACATATAAGAATAAATACACAATTTTTAATAAATAAATTCTGGGTTTGGGGGGATTTCCCCTTGGACACAATAAATTTATTTTTAAAAATACCACACCAAGGTGAGTGGATTGCCTGAGCCCACAGGTTCAAGAACAGCCTGGGCGACTTGGCAGGACCTAAATCAAAAAATTAGCTGGGCATTGTAGCACGCATCTGTAGTTCTGGCTACTTAAAAGGCCGAGGTAGAAGGATCGCCTGAGCCCAGCAGATCAATGCTGGATTTGCCATGAGTGTGCCACTGCACTCCAGCCTGGGCAACAGACTGAGATACCAACTCAAAAAAAAAAAACCCATAAACTGCGTGGCTTATAAACAACGGAAATTTTTTCTTATATTTCTGGAGACTGGGAAATTCAAGATCAAAGAACCAATAGATCTGGTGTCTGATGAGGGTTCTTTTTCTGATTCATAGATAGTACCTTCTTGCTGTATCCTCACATGATGAAGGGGTGAGGGATCTCTCTCAGGCCTCTTTTACAAAAGCACTAATCCCATTTGTGAGTACTCTATCCAATTACCTCCTAAAGACCCCATCTCCAAATACCATCACATTGGGTGTTAGGAGTTAACATATGAATTGGATAGGGGGAAACACAAATGTGTAGTTCATGACATACTCCAAATAATTCTCCGTCACTCCTTTCAATCACCACTCCAGCAACTCACCTGGAAGAATTCTGTGCAGCCCAGGAGAACCCTCAGATCTTTTGAGACCTCAAAAACTAAACTCTAAAGTCGAAATATGGCCAACAATAAGTATTTTATAAATGGTGCCCATGAAACTTTCAGCTTCATTTCCATTATGCAGTCCTTCGGGAATATCATATTTGCTAGGCATACTATGAAAAACAGACAAGCCAGAATAGTCACAGTTGCTGTTCCTTCTCTTCAAAGTACCAATGTTGACTCTCTATTGGGCTAAATCTAAGAGAGACAGAATATTTGTGATAATTTTAACTTAATTCAGCAAGGAAAGATGCTGTAGCATATTTGTCAGGCTTTTTGTGGGCTCTTCCCTGTAACCTTTGCATTCTTTGTAGTCAATTGTTAGTGAGGGAAAGTTAAATCTAATGAATCCCACTTAGGAGTTTATAATTATTATACATTCATCATGATGGTAGTTATTCCTTATTCTCTCCAACCCTGACATTCTTGAAGGATATAGTTCTATTCCCCTAATGGCTGTATTCTAAGTAATAGGATAATCTAATACATGATCTATTCCGTATCAAATGGGAGCACTTTCTATAAATTACATCTTTTCAAAGGACATATTATGATCATTATTGCCAAGTTTTACTCTGTTTGTTACCATAGAAGAGAAATTAATTCTTTTTTTTTGGCAAAAATTTTATGTATTAGGATAATTTGAGGTAGGCAATAATGGAAAGGTTTTTATAATGGCATTGAGGAAGATAAGGGTGGGAGTCATGGTCATTATTTGTTGCCTGCAAGGCTCCCATTTCCCTCTCTTCCCTTCCTAACAGTACCCTAATTCAGGCTCCTGTATGACTCTTCTCTTGAACTTCAGGGGATTCTGTTACACCCAGTTTCAGAAAAAGGCTATTTTGAATTGAAGGTAATGTCATCTCCCTTGTCATAGTGACTGGCACAGAAACCAGGCCTAAGCTAATCTGAACATGGCATTCTTCTGGCCACGGGGACTGGTTCAGGAATGACATGAGGACCATTATAAACCAATGAGACATGCAGAACCTTCTGAAAAAGAGTCTTCCTAGCCGGGCTCGGTGGCTCAGCCTGTAATCCCGCGCCTTGGGAGGCTGAGGTGAGTGGATTGCCTGAGCCTGTGGGTTCGAGACCCGCCTGGGCAGGCGAAACCTCATTTCTACAATAAATCAAAAAATTAGCCGGGCGTGGTAGCGCACACCTGTAGTTCCGGCTACTCGGAAGGCTGAGGTGGAAGGATCACCAGAGCCCAGCAGCTCGAGGCTGCTGTGGCCGGGAGCGGCCACTGCACTCCAGTCTGGGCAACTGAGTGAGACTCCAACTCAAAAAAAAAAAAAAAAAGAATCTTCCTCCCTTTTCCTGGACATTAAGGAGAGTAGATATGATGGCAGCATTAGTTCCAGAGAAAAGCCAATGTGAGTGTGAATGGAAAAAACAGGAATAACAGTACAGGCAAGTCTGGACTAGGCTAAACCTGAAGCCCGCCCTGCTCTGGGCTTCTGTTATGTAAACTCCCCAGTTACAGAAGCCAATAAAAACTAAGTAGAGTCTGTCTTTTTCATTTTGTCCTTGTTGTTGTTATTGTTGCTACTTTCAGGCAAAAGCACCCTAAATGAAATGGTAAGTTAGTTTTACTTTTATTTCACTTTTGAAACATTTTAAAAATTAGTTAATTAATTAATTCAGAGTCAGGTCTCATTCTGTTGCCCAGACTGCACTGCAGTGGCACAATCACAGCTCACCACAGCCTTAAACTCCTGGGATGAAAGGATCCACCTTCCTCAGCCTCTTAAATAGCTGGGACTAAAAGCATACACCACCACTACTGGCTAATTTTTAAATTTTTTTTTTTTTTATAAAGGCAAGATCTCACTATGTTGCCCAGGATGGTCTCAAACTCCTGAGCTCAAGAAATCCTTCTGCCAAAGTGCTGGGATTACAGGCATGAACCATGGCACCCAGCCCACTTTTGAAATATTTTAATGATGTAAAAATTTTATGAGCATATGGTAAAATTCAAGCAATATAAAAAGGGCAATTACAGTAAATGTCCATCTCAATACTGGCCTAGGCAATGAATTCATGGTCAAGTATTCAAAAGCAAATTCAGCAAAACTTAAAATTGACAGGTGAGACCTTATCAAGCAAAAACGTTTTTGCATGGCAAAAGAAGCCATCTAGAAAGTAGAGACAACCCACAGCATGGGAAAAAATATTTGCAAACTATGCATCCAGCAAAGGCCTAACATTCAGGATCTATAAATAACTCGAATTGACAGGAAAAAAAACTAATAATTCCATTAAAAAGTGGTCAAAAGACATAGACAGTTCTTAAAGAAAGACATAAAAGCAGCCAACAAACATATGAAAAAATGCTCAGCTTCACTAATATCAGAGAAATGCAAATCAAAACTACAGTGAGATACCACCTCACACCAGTCAGTATGGCTATAATTAAGAAGTCAAATACGGCCAGGCTTGGTGGCTCAGCCTGTAATCCTGTGCTTTGGGAGGCCGAAGTGAGTGAATTACCTGAGCCTGAGGGTTCAAGACCCACCTAGGCAACTTGAGGAGACCTCATCTCTACAATAAATCAAAAATTAGCTGGGCGTGGTAGCGCGTGCCTGTAGTTCCAGCTACTTGGAAGGCTGAGGTGGAAGGATCACCGGAGCCCAGCAGGCCTAGGCCACAGTGGCCAGGAGCGGCCACTGCACTCCAGACTGGGTGACAGAGTGAGACTCCAACTCAAAAAAAAAAGAAAGTCAAATACAACAAGTGGTGGTGAGGCTGTGAAGAAAAGGGAAGGCTTCTACGCTGTTGGTGGGAATGTAAGCTAGTTCAGTCTTTGTGGAAAGTCAGTGTGGCATTTTCTCAAAGAACTAAAAATTGAGTTACCATATGATCCAGCAACCTCACTCTTGGGAATATACCCAGAGGAACATAAATTGCTCTACTAAAAAGACACCTGTGTGCATGTGTTTGCTGCAGCACTATTTGCAAGAGCAAAATCATGGGACCAACCAAGATGCCCATCCATAGGGGACTGAATACGGAAAATGTGATACATATACAGTGTAATATTACACAGTCATGAAGAACAGAAGCATGTTCTTTGCAGCAACATGAATGCAGCTAGAAACTATCGTTCTAAGTGAGCTATCACAGAAACAAAAAAACTGAATACCACATGTTCTCACTCATAAGTGGACACTGATCATTAGACCCATGAACACAAAGGCAGGAACAACAGACACTGGGAACTGCTAAAATAGGGAGGGAGGGAAGAAAGAAGGGGGGATAAGGGACACACAACCGCCAGCTGGATATCATGTCCACTACTGAGAGGGAGAGGACTCACTCGCCTCTATGCAATTTACTTACGTAGCAAATCCCCACATGTACCCCATGACTCTAAAATTTTAAAAATATATATATTTAAAGTGTAAAATAAGAAATGTGAGACCAGAAAAAAGAAAAATCTAAATCAACCTAAGAAAGAAAATACTTGAAAATAAATGTCTTATAAAGAATTTTTAAGCAGAATATGTAAAGAACTCTCAAAACTCAATAAGAAAACAAATGATAAAAATATAGTAACTTCCATTGAATTGGTAAATTTCTTCTAAGCTTTAAATCAAAAGTAGTAGAATATTAATATAAACATTATTAAATAATAGTCACTGAATTTCTGTGGGAGAAAGACCATAACTTGCATTTTTATGTTAAAAGTTTATGATTAAATGCTATAATTTCAGGCACAGACCCTCAATTTTAGTAAGAAAAAAATTCCCTTACATTAAGCAAACCACAGGTCATGAGAAATCCAGCTGAAAGTTTCAAAAGTCCTATGCCCTAGTTCTGGCTCTGCCACTTACTGTGTGACCTTAGGCCTCCATGTACAAGAGGCATCACATTACTCACCTCATTGGAATGTCATGAAGATTAAGATGAGCCATGCTTCAAATGGGTTGGAGGAGTGTCCTAGCACTGCTCTCCTCCTTACTCCAGATGCCAGTTGCCATGACCCTCCCCTAAATTCACATGGTGATGTCCTAAGTACCTCAGCTTAGGGCTGCATTTGAAGAAGGAGATGATTAAATTACAAATGAGATTAGGGAAGAACATGTGAAGAGTACATGAAGATATAGGTAGGAGAAAACCACCAGTAGAATGACCTCAGAAGAAAGTGACCCTGCTAACACCTTGATCTCAGACTTCAGACCTCCAAAATTGTGAGAAAGTATACTTCTGTTGTTTAAATAAAAAAAAAAAAGTAAATGTCCATCTCACTTCAGACATAATTTATCTTCCCAGAGTCAACACCAGAATAAGTTTCATGTATGTATGAGGGGGACCCAAAAAAACCTGGAATTATCTTTTTGGAGGGCAGCTCCCTTGTTAAGTACAGAATTCCCCCAATAGGTACGTTTTCTACGAACCCATCAGCATCAGCGTACCAGCTAACGTTATTGTAAGAGACTGCATTTAGCTTCAGTAAATTTTTTTGGAGATTCTTTCAATGCATTTGCCCATTTCATGATGGGTGATTTATGAGCACACCTGCCCACACTGCACTGAGTGTTCCGCAGTTTTTGACCCAAAACAGCATGACCCCTATACCCCACCCTCTCTATTCACCCAATCTTGCCCTAAGGGACTTCTTTTTTTGGTTTTTCCTGGATTAAAAAAGTCCTCAGAGAGAAATGCTTTGCCAATGTGGAAGAGGTAAAACATAAAGCAGCAGAAGCACTAAAAGGCATCAAAATCGATGAGTTCAAAAACCATCTCAATAGGTGTACTGCATCGAACAGAGAGTACTGTGAAAGTGACTAAATTTAAACCTGCAAGAATAAATACACAATTTTTTATAAATAAATTCTGGGGTTTTTGGGTCCCCCTTTGTGTATATATGTGTGTATGTGATATGATGTTATGTGTGTGTGTGTGTGTGTGTGTGTGTGTATGTGTATGTGCCTCATTTCTACTCAAATAGAAGCACAAGAAATACATCATTTTATATATCTTGCTTATTGTACTTTATATACCTTGGAGACCATTTCAGTCAGTTTATACAGATCTCTCCCATTCTTTTTAAAGACTGAGTAGTACTAGATTATATGAATTTACCACAATTCATTTAATCAATCCTGATTTTTGCCACTATAAATAATGATGAAATGAGTAACCTTAAATTTACATCTCTGAACAAAGATATGACTATAAATCTGAGAAAAAAATTCCTAGAAATGGAATAGCTGGTTTAAAAAGTGTATGCATTTTACATTTTAATAGCTATCACCAAAATGTATTCTAAAGAGGTTCTACTTATTTACATTCGAGGATAGGATAACTTTGGAAAATAGAAAAAACCCTATCCACCCCCATAGGTTTCCAAAAGGCTTAGCAGTTGCCTATTTCAGAATTAGATGACAACATGGACATTTCCCATATGTTAGACATTTAGCTAAGCATTTAATATACATTGGCTTATTTAGTACTCAGAACAGCCTCATAAGGCACAAAAGGAATAAGTAAACATGTCTAAGGTCACACAGATAGTAAGGAACAAAGGAATTAAGTAACACACCCAAGGTCACACAGCTAATAAATGGTGAGGCTGAGACTAAACACACACAAACTGACTTCAGAGCTCATGTGTCAGATGCTATCCTGCCTCACTATTTTATTTTAAATTTTTTCTTTATTAAATAAATGGTTACAGTGTTTTCATCTTATAGAAGTGAATATGAGAGACAATAGTACTCTGCTCCCTAGAAGCCAAATTTAATCATTTGAATTTGACTTCTAGTAGAGACATCCATAAAGCAAATAATGTTTATATTGTGTTTCTTGATTTATTTGTTGATCTCTCACTCTAAAAGATAAGGATTTAACTCACTCAACTTTCATTTTCCTTTCTACATTTCTTTCTGTTTTTCCTCTTCTAGATATTTGATTGTTGTATCATTTTTAAAGCTTTGTAAAGCTTAAACTTTTATTTCTTGTTTTCTTACTCAAAGACAGTATTTCTTGATTTCCCATTAAGTAAAAAGAGGCTCCTAGTGTCCCTATGCTTCCTTTTACTTCTCTTCAACTTTCACTTACCAATTTCTATCAGTTTTACCTTTCTTGCATATTGTCAAAAATGATTTATATTCTCTTCTGTAGTCATAATTAAGCTTTCTGTGTTTTATCTATAAATTGATTTGAAAAGTTTCATAAAAATTTATAACGTATTTATTATTTAGACTATGAAGTATTGTTTAATATAGAGCCAAGAGGTATGCTTTTATTTAAACCATAGATCTAATATAGGATCCCTGTATACATGAAGAAGAATGTTTCTGACATCATAGTCCAACAGATTATTTTTTCTTATGCTCTACCTTGTGTTGTATTTCTTTATATTGTAAATACAGCATAATTACTAAAAATTATACTGTATTTTAGATTGATTAATATTTGGAACACAGCTGGGTATGGTGATTCATCCCTGTAATCCTAGCAGTTTGAGAGGCAGAGGCAGAAAGATCACTTGAGGACAGGAGTTAGCGACCAGCCTGGGCAAACACCAAGACCCTGTCTCTACAAAAAAATAATTTAAAAAAATTAGTCAGGAACAGCGGCACATGCCTATAGTCCCAGCTACTTGGAAGGCTAAGGCAGGAGGATTGCTTGAGTCCAGGAATTTGAGGCTACAGTGAGCTATAATCATGCTATTTTACCACAGCCTAGGCAACAGAGTGAGAACTTTTTCATAGAATAATAATATAAAATAAAATAAAATATATTTGTAACACAACTTTATTTCAGTTTTGTTGTTGTTTTGTTTTCCTGGAGTTTCAAGTTGCCTTACTTTTCTTTTTTTCCTGAGAAAAAGAATATGCTTATTTCACCATATCCAAATATCTTCTAACACTATTTATTGTACCTATAGAATGGGATTCATTTCTTTCTTTTTGAAGATATATTTTTTTGGTTCCCACTGAAATCTTTTTCCAATTTGGAAAGACTTATAATACTTCTAGGCCTGCAGCACCAGTAGGCATTTGAGATTTATTTTCACTGACCCTCTAGCTAGTTCCATATTGCCTATATTCTAGGTCATCTTCTTTTTGATTTCCCTCCCTCTTGTTTTCTTTCTTTCTTTTTTTTTTTTTTT
>CAUYQG010231294.1:0-16175 GCA_963574415.1 Tarsius wallacei | reverse complement strand
AAGTTTTACTTTTATCTTTATTGGTTCTCTATTCCTAATCATCTTTGGATTATTTTGCCATTGCATTTGTCTAATTTATTAAAATAGATATATGGATTTTTTCAGTCTTTTTTTAATTTTTAAGAAATTAAGGAGAGGAATGACATCAGTAAGATACTGAAGTAGAAAATACAATTTTTTTCACCCATTAAAAAAAACAGCAAGCAGGCAGTTATTCATAAGGTGTAATAGCTGCAAGAGGGACCAAGGATCCATTAAAAAATCTGAAGTAACACAATAGTATAAAAAAGGGATACCAAGCACAAAGGATGCCTGGAAAGGTCAGCATAACCTAAGACATCTGGAGATGACTAGAAACAAAGAAAAAGGGCTATCTGTATTGGCTACATGGTAGGTGCCACCGTGGTCCCCAGTGCTCCATGATCTGCAGAGGACACGCATTTTTTTACCACAGAGGGAACCAAAAACAATAAAAAAACTCTCAGAACTGATAAATTCCTGTTAAGTTGCAAGATACAAAATCAACTTACAAAAAAAGAGCAGTATTTCTATGCAGTAACAACAAACTATCTGAAAAAGAAATTAAGAAAACAATTCAGTTTATAACAGCATCAAAATATAAAATACTTAGGAGTAACTTTAACCAAGAACATGAAAGATCTGAATACTGAAAACTATCAAGCACTGATTAAATAAATTGAAGATGACGAAGATAAAGGGAAAGATATTTCATGCTCATAGACTACAAGAAATAAAATCATTAAATTATCCATACTACCCACAGTGATCTACAAATAAAAATCAATTCTTATCAAAATTACAATTCTATTTATTCACAAAAATAGAAAAAACAACTTTCAAATTCATATGGACCCACAAAAGAACCCCAAATAACCAAAGAAATCTTGAGCAGAAAGAACAAAACTAGAGACTTCACACCACCATTTTCCAAATATATTAGAAAACCATAGTAATAAAACAGGATAATACTGGCATAAACACATACAGATGCACTGACAAATGTAATAGGATAGAATATCCACAAATAAATGCACACATGTATGGACAGTTGACTTTTGACTTTTGACAAAGATGCCAAGAACGCACAATGAGGAAAAGGCAGGCCCTTCAATAAGATGTTCTGGAAAAATTGTATATTCACATGAAGAAGAATAAAAATGGACACTCATCTCACCTCTCACAAGAATCAACTCATACTGGATTAAAAGTTTAATTAAGATCTGAAATTGGGGCAACCCCCTCAGGTCCCCTCCCACTGTGGGAACTTTTCTTTTCTGTCCTCTCAATATATCCTGCCTTCAAAAATATATATATCTGAAATTGTAAAACTACTAGGAGAAAACATAGGAAATTGAGTTCCATGACATTGATATAGGAAGAGAATTTTTCTGATAAGATCGCAGAAGCAAGGACAATAAAATCAAATAGACATCTGATATTGCATAAATAAATAACATTCTACACTGCAAAGGAAACAACTAACAGAATGAGAAGACAGCGCACTGATTGGGGGAAAATATTTGCAAATCATACAGCAGATAAGACGATAAGATCTAAAATATAGAAGAAGCATAAATTACTAAACAACAATAAAATAAATAACCTCATTAAAAATGGACAAAAGACCTGAATAGACATTTCTCAAAAGACATACAAACAGCCAACAGATATATTTAATAATACTCAACATCTCCAATCATTAGAGAAATGCAAATTAAAACCAAAATGAGATATTGCCTCACACTTGTTAGATTGGCTATTATCAATATAATGAGATCCTAACTTACAGCCAGCTGACCCAGCACACCCACACCAACTCATGCTTACATCTGGACCAGCAGCCAGTTAGTGGAAGCCCACTTTTCAGAAAGCCCATCGCACAATCGACCAGCTTATCACACTTGCATGCACTTGTGCCTATCCTGAAAACCAGCTTCATGGTGACCTCAATTTTGAGAAAGGCAGCCACACAGCCAGCTGGCTCAGCTTACTTGTGCATGTCCAGTCATACAGCCAGTCTGGCAACCCTGCCTCCAGCAAAACTGCACCACAACCATCACAAACTCCTACAAGTTAGGCCACTGATACTTTCATAGACACTGACAAGAATTATATCTGAAGAAACTGCACAGAGACCACACTACTGAGTCCATCCAAACCAACTCCACATACCCCCAAAACAATCCAGGATCCATCTCCAAAGGAAAATATTTCTCTATGAAAGCTACTCCATAAAAGTGGAAAAGATGACTGTTCACTAGATGCATAGATATTATGTAAAAACACAAGAAACATAAAAAAAGCAAGACATGCTCTAAGAGACACAGTAATTCTCTAGTAAGAGACCCAAAGAAAAATAAATGTACAAATTGCCTGTAAAGGGAATTCAGAATAATGATCTTAACAAAACTCAGCAAGATACAAAAGAGTGCAGAAAATAAATCAAAATCTTAATAAGAAATTTACCAAAAGGCTAGGTATCATAAAGAAGAACAAAACATATATCTTTGAGCTGAAGAGTTCAATGAATTAAATAAAAAGTACAATTGAGACCTTTAACAATAGGCTAAATCATGCAAAAGAAAGAATTTTGAACTTTTAGACAGGTTTTAGAAATAACCCAGTCAGAGGAAATAAAAGAAATAACAATTTTTACAAGTAATGAGTCTTTAGAATTTATGAAATACCAGCAATCTTTTTTTTAGAGATTTGCTCATTCTAAGACTTTCTGGTATAAAACTTTTGCCTATCTTTTGTTTCTTCTCTTCTCTCCCTAATAAACTTTGTCTTAAAACTTAGGGAAAAAAAAACTTGTGAAATACCAACAAGCAAACAATTTTTGCATTATGAAAATATCAGAAGAAGAAAAGAATGAAGTAAGGTACAGAAAATATATTTATTGAAATAATAGCTGAAAACTTCCCAAGTCTTGGGAAGATATGGACATCCAGATTCAGAAAGTTCAGAAGTCCCCAGCTAGAATCAATACAAAAAGATATTCTCCTAGGCATATTATAATCAAACTGTCAAAAGTCAAAGAAAAAGAGAGAATTCTAAAAACAGCAAGAGAAAAATTATCTAGTTATTTATAAGGGACTATTAAACTTTCAGCAGATTCTCAGCAGTAACTTTGCTGGCTTAAAGAAAATGAGATTATATAATCAAAGTAATGAATTAAAAAACTGTCAGCCAAGAATGCTATATCCAGCAAAGCTATCTTTTGGAAATGAAGAGAAAATAAACATATTTTCAAAAAAGAAAAAGCTGAATAAATTCATCACCACTAGACCATCCTGACAAGAAGTTCTTAAGGAAATTCTGCAGCTGGAAGTAACAGTAAAATAATTACTGTCATCAAAACTTGTAAGAAGCTCACCAGTAGAGGTAAATTTACAATTAAACTCTGAATACCCTGGTGCTATTATGGTATGATATAAACCTTTCAATCTTCTAGTATGAAGGTTAAATCACAAAAGTCATGAATAACAATAACAATTCAATAACAATTAAGGAACGCACAATCAATAAAGAAGCAAATTAAGGCAGCAAAAATGTAAATTGTGTGGGATAGAAAAAGATCTAGAGCATTTTTATGTAATCAAAGTTAAATTGTTATCAACTTAAAATAGTTTACAAGATTCCTTATGTTAGTTTCATGGTAATTATTGACAAAGAATTAGAGCAGATACACAAACAAGAAAGAGAAATTTTAAAAAGTTAGCAGCACAGAAAACTACTAAGCACAGAGGTAATCAACAAAAGAGGAAGAAAGGAACAAAGGACCTACAAAACAACCAGAACACAGTTAACAAAATGGCAGGAATTAGTATTTACTTATACAACATCCTCCTAAATAACCAATGGGTCAATGAAAAAAATTAGAAGGAACATTAAAAAATTTACTGAGACAAATGAGAATGGAAATACATTATACTAAAATCCATGGAACACAGCAAAAGCAGTTCTATTGGGAAGCTGTATAGTAATAAATGCCTACAACAAAAAAGAAGAATATTTCTAACAGACAACCTAATGGTGCACCTCAAGAAACTAGAAAAACATGAACAAATTAAACCTAAAATTTTTAGAAGGAAAAAAATGATAATGCTCAGAGTAGAAATAAACAAAATGGAAATTAGAAACTTTAAAAGATTAATAAAATAAAGAGTTGTTTTAAAAACAAAAACCAAACTTTTAGCTAGATATAACTAAGAAAATAAGAGAGAAGACTCAAATAAATGAGATCAAAGATGAGAAAGGAGACATTACAACTGAGACTATAGAAACACAAAACATAATAAGAGACATTTATGAACAACTGTGTACAAACAAATTTAGTAACTAGACATATGGATAAATTTTTGGACATATACAACCCATAGACATTAAATTATGAAGAAACTGAAAATCTTAAGCGGGGAAACTGAGTCAGCAATTCAAAGGTCTCCACCAAAGAAAAGCTCAGGACGCAATGGCTTCACTGTTGAATTCCATAAAACATTTAGAGAAGAACTAATACCAATTCTTCTTAAATTATTCCAAAAAATTAGGAAGAAATACTTCTAAACTCATTTTACAAGGCCAACATTACCTTGACACCATAACCAGACAAGGACACAACAAAAAAAGAAAACTGCTGATAAATACCCCTAATAAACATAGATGTTAAAATTCTCAATAAAATACTATCATACTGAATCTAATAGCACACCAAAAGTGTTATTCACTATGATCAAGTGGGAATCATCCCAAGGATGTAAAGATTATTCAGTGTATGCAAATCAATAAATGTGATACGCCACATTAACAGAAAGAAGGACATAAACCATATGATATATTAGCAAATGCAGAAAAAGCATTTGATGAAATTAAACAATTCTTCATAATAAAAATTTTCAACAAATTAAATATAGAAAGTAAGTACTACCACACAATAAAAGCCATATATGACAAAACCACAGTTAACATTAAACCGAATAGAGAAAAGCTGAAAGGTTTCCCTTTAAGATTAAGAACGAGACAAAGATGTCTACTTTTACCACTTCTATTCAATATAGTACTGGAAGTTCTAGCCAGAGCAATTAGGCAAAAGAAAAAAATTTTTAAAACTTTTAAATTGGAAAGGGGAAGGTCAAATTATCCCTGTTTGCAGATGACATGAATATATAGACAATCTTAAAGATTTCACCAAAAAACTGTAAGAACTAATAAATTCAGTAAAGTTGCAGGATACAAAATCAACATACAAAAAATAATAGCATTTTATATGTTAATAGTGAATTATCTTTTAAAAATTAAGAAAACAGTCCCATTTTCAATAGCTACAAAAATATCTAGAAATTAACCAAGGGCATGAAAGATCTCTACACTGAAAACTATAATGTATAGATAAAATAAGGAAGAAGGCACACATACACAGAAGAAATCACATTTTCACGAATTGGAAAAATTAGTATTGCTAAAATGATCATACTATCTAAAGTAATCTGCAGATTAAATGCAATCCCTATCAAAATACTAGTGACAGTCTTTACAGAAACAGTAAAAAGCAATTGTAAAATTCATATGGAACCACACAAGACCCAAATAGCCACAACAATCCTAAGCAAAAAGAACAAATTTGGATGTATCACACTACCTGACTTCCAAATATGCTGCAAAACTATAGTAACCTGAACAGCATAGTACTGGAATAAAGTAGACACATAGACTACCATACCTACAGCCAACTGATTTTTGACCAAGAAAAAACATTGAGGAAAAGACAAGTCTCTTTAATAAATGGTGCTGAGAAAAATGAATAGCCACATGCAGAATAATTACACTAGACCCCTAGCTCTCACCATATAAAAAATTCACTCAAATGGGTGAAAAACTTAAATGAACAATGTAAAACTACTAGAAAAAAATAGAAGAAATACTTCACAAAACTGGGCTTGGCAAGAATTTTTTAGATAAGACCTCAAAAGTGTATGAAACAGAAGTCAATATAGACAAACGGAATTCCATCAAACTGAAAAACTTTTTGCACAACAAGGAAAACAACTAACAGAGTAAAGAGATAATCTACAAAGTAGGAGATACTTGCAAACTATACTTCTGATAAGGGTTAATAACTAAAATATATAAGAAACTTGTTGAAAAAAACATGAGCAAGAGACCTTAACAGACATTTCTCATAAAAAGATATATAAATGGCCAACAGGCACACGAAAAATTGCTCAGCATCACTAATCATGAGGAAAATGCAAATCAAACTCACAATGAAAGCTACCACACTTATAATAGCTATTATCAAAAAGACAACAGAATAACAAGTGTTGGTGAGGATGTGGAGAACAGGGAACTCTTAGACACTCTTGATGAGAACGTAGATTAGTACAACACTAATTACCAGATACTGGAGAGGAAATGAAGGAGGAATGAAAGTGAAGAGGTTGATCAACAGGTACAAAGTTAAAATTAGATAGGATGAGTAAGTCCTGGTGTTTTTTTGCACAGTAGGGTGACGATAATTAGCAGTAAGTTATTGTGTATTATAAAATAGTCTGAAGAGAGGGTTTCTAACGGTCTCACTACCAAGAAGTAATAAATGTATTAGGTGATGGGTGATGGATATATTAACTACCTTAATTTGAACATCATTTTTTAAAACTTAAAATTCACATTTATTAAAACCTAAAATTTAATCCTTTAAATATATACAATTATAATGTGTCAATTAAAAATAACAAAACTCTCTCTCTTTCTTACTTTTTAAACTAATCTAAAAAAGAAATTTTAAAAAGACGAATGATAACAAGCATTGGCAGGGATGTGGAGAAAAGGGAACTCTTGTACACTGTTGGCAATATTGTAAATTAGTACAGTCATCCTGGGAAACAGTATGAAAGTTCTTCAAAAACTAAAAATAGAACGATTATATGATAAAGCCATCCCACTTCTGGATATACATCCAAAAGAACTGAAATCAGTATGTGGAAGCGATGCTTTCACTCCCATATTCATTGCAGCATTATTTATAAGAGTAAAGATATGAAAACAACCACAGGGTCCATCAACAGATGAATAAATTTTCAAAAGTACTAACTTTAAAAAGCAGGAAATTCTCTCCTTTGCAACAATGTAAACCTGGACCTACAAGACATTATGCCAAGTGAAATAAGCCAGGAACAGAGTGACAAATACTGCATCATCTCATTCATACATGCAGTCTAAGAAAATTGAACTTGTAGAAGTAGAATAGGGCTACCAGACGGTGGCAGCGGGGAGTGGTTGGAAAGGGAGATTGTGGTCAAAGTTTTAGTTAGATCGGTGGAAGAGATTCTAGTGATCTATTGCATACAGTGGACAAAAACTTATCAACTGACGGGTAGTTCTTTTTCCATAATATAAGGATGCCTTTTAGTAAAGGTAGAAACAAAAGGTATAATCTTCTGTCATTTTAAAAAAGGGATGGTAAAGTACTTAATGTGATGACTCTAGTATGTACTGTCACTACTGACCTTTTTGCTAAGTAACTTAAAAGAAGACTTATGCAAACAACTGAATTCATGGAGAAGTGAAATGTGTTAATGCACTGGCTTTGGACTCCAAACCCAGTGGTCATACCTACTGAAACAGGATGAATCAGAATCAGCCACCAGAAGTCTTTCCTCAAACGAAAGAGTGTCCTGTTGCTTGCCTTTGCCTCCTTTCTTCAAGCTCCTAATTTGGATTCTGGATTGGAATACAATCCTAAAAAAAAAAAACAAAAAAAAAAAACAGGCATTTCTGAAAATATTTGCAAGCTATGCATTGAACAAAGGCCTAACATCCATAGTCTATAAAAAACTCAAACAAATTGACAGGAATAAAACAAAAAACCCCATTAAAAAATGGGCAAAGAGCATAAACAAACATTTATCAAAGGAAGACATACAAGCAGCCAGCAAACACATGAAAAAATGCTCAGCCTCACTAATCATCAGAGAAGTGCACATTAAAACTACAATGAGATACCAGCCAAAACCCGTAAGGATGGCTGCCATTAAAAAGTCAAAAAGCCCCCATAATACCATAATAAAAAAAAATTTTTTTTAAAAAGTCAAAAAGCAACAGATGGTGGCTAGGCTGTGAGGAAAAGGGAATGTTTCTACACTCTTAGTAGGAATGTAAGCTAGTTCAACCTTTGAGGAAAGCAGTAGCGATTTCTCAAAGAACTAAAAATTGATCTTCCATACAGTTCAACAAATCCACTTCTGGAAATATACCTGGAGGAACATAAATCACTCTACTAAAAAGACACCTGTACACATATGTTTTTTTGTTTGTTTGTTGAGTTGGAGTCTCACTCTGTCGCCCAGACTGGAGTGCGGTGGCCGCTCCCGGCCACCACAGCCTCGACCTGCTGGGCTCCGGCGATCCTTCCACCTCAGCCTTCCAGTAGCTGGAACTACAGGCGTGCGCTGCCACGTCCCGCTAGTTTTTGATTTTATTGTAGAGATGAGGTCTTGCCAGGTTGCCCAGGCGGGTCTCGAACCTGCTGGCTCAGGCAATCCATTCACCTCAGCCTCCCAAGGCGAGGGATTACAGGCTGAGCCACCGAGCCCGGCCGTACACATATGTTTATTACAGCACTATTCACCAGAGCAAAAACATGGAACCAACCCAGATGCCCATCAAGTGGACTTGATAAAGAAAATGTGGTACATATACACAATGGAATATTATGCAATCATAAAGAAAAACAAAAACATGGCCTTTGCAGCAACGTGGATGCACCTGGAGACCCTCATACTAAGTGAAATACCACAGAAACAAAGAACTGAATACAACATGTTCTCACTCATAAGTAGGCCCTGACCATTGGTCACCTGAGCACAAGGACGGGATCGGCAGAAGCTGGACACTGCTAGGGGAAGGAGGCAAGGAGGAAGAAGGGGGCAAGTGGCAACACACTGGGTACCTGATCCACTACTGGGGGAGACAGGGGGCCAACTAGAAGCCCAGACTTCACCTGCATGCAACTTACTTATGTAGTTATCCTCACTTGTACCCCACAGCTCTAAAATAAATATTAATAATAAAATAAAACTTTTAAAACAGGAAAAGTATAGAAATTTCTGGACTTCCCATATTATGCCAGGTGCATGGAATTTTGAAGGAGTATAAACTGAAAGAAAATCCAAAGGTTAGATTCCAGAAAGGATGATTCCAAGAAAACACTATCGAAGACAAAATCAAAGAGAAAATTCAAAAAAAAAATTCAAGAATCTATGGCACATATGATGCCAAAGCTTTCTACATTGCATACACAGAAGAGACATATACTACCTCAGTTTTTCCCCAATCATGCCATTGGTTTAAACCATAACACAGATCAAGATGCCTATTTTTTTCAGGTAACTTAAGAAAAAAAGAAAACTTTGAAATAGCTTATAGGCTGAAATTTAAAATTAGACCTTAGCAAATATCTGAATAAATACGGCATTTCTTTCTCTACCACCTAAAATTACAGTAGTTCCAAATTTGTCTTCATTCACACTCTAGTAAGTCCAACTAGAGTAGATCCTTGGACATAAGTAAATTCTGTTTCTAGGCTAATTCAAAGGACACCACAGCCATCTGTTCTAATTGTAGTTCACAATAGACCATTCCAATTTTAAAGGACCTTAAAATTAAGATTTTATGTTTATATTTTTATGAATTGTCATTTACTACACTGAACTAATAGGCTTGTTAAATTTTAGGAAGAAAAACTATGGTTAGAAATTAGAGTTAATTCTTTATTACCAGTGTTTACCTTGATTTTTTATTTTCGGAAGATAACAGCAATATTAAAAATAGTCAATAAACTGAACCAACAAGGTCAACAATTTTTAGTATTAAAATCAATTTGCAGTATGTTTGCTTGAGGTGCACATAAATTTGAAAAGGCAGTAAGTGTAAACAGAATAGCTGATTTCTTGGAAGCACTCCAATATAATTATAGCTCTTCACCCCTGTGACTACGTGTGTGTGTGTGTGTGTGTGTGTGTGTGTGTGTGTGTGTGTGTGTTTCAAGCTATTTCCCTGCCCCAAGCCACACAAGCAGTATTTTTAGATATGTTTGCAATTGATTGAAATTCAAGATCTCTGCAAACCAGAAAAAGCACTCTTGAAAATAAATATACAAGTAAACTTGAATAGATTAAATTTGTATTTTGGCATTCATGTCAGTTCCTAACTTGCAATTTCCTGACTTGGAATTGAGTTATCCCTAAGTATTTAACCACAAAATAGTGTATTTCTAATAGGCAATTTAAAAAAAAAAAAATCATCAATCACATTTATTACAAACATCTCATAAAACAGTAAAATGTTTATGGGATTGTGGAAGGCAACTAGGTTGTTCTGTAATGTATAAATATTTACATATAAAAAAAACAGCAGGCAGCAAACAAGATTTGTTCCCCTGTTTTCTAAAAAGTAAAATTGCATTTGAAATAATATCTACTTAATTTTTATTGAAATATGTTGAGTATTTTTTGGATAAATACATTGAGGATCACTACAATCTAATAAGTTTGCATCTTGAAATAACTGTGCTCAAATCTTAATATATAGAAAAGAACTCTTTCTCCAGCCCCAGGGGTCAATCAGAGCTCCTCAAACATATTTGTGATGTTAAATGATATTACCTTGTATTTCATGCAGACATATACATATGTGAAATTATTGTTTTTTACTATTGTTTTGCTTTCTATGATGAACATATTTAAGTGACAATAGTTTTCTCAAAGTAATTCTGTTTATAGTTTACATAGCCAGCATTGTTTGTGTGTGGGTAAGAATAAAATGTGATTTTATAGAGAGAAAGTGGAGTTCTTTTTATCTGTAGCCTTAAGGCCGCCAACTGTCGCTACCTTAATCCACTAATCCCCTCTATAATCATGTGTTCACTTGCTGTGCAAACACTCACAAATCATTTTAAGAAACTCTTTTTTTTTTTCTTGGTCCTTACACTGACTATGGGCTGTATATTACAAAATGGCAAATAAAATATTTGAATACTTATAGAATAGGACTGAAAGCTAGTTTTTTCATTTTAAAAAAATGACATAAAAATTGAAGAAACAAATAGAACAGTAAAGAGGAAAATGAATGACATCACATTGTATAAATCTGCAGGATCTTTTACATTTGGTTTTTGACTATCATTTTTAAAGATCCTACCTTTTATTTACTTGTCAGAGACTAGGTTTAATTTTTGTAAGCTGCATAGAATTCTCCGTGTTAAGATATTGATATAACAAATTGCTGAATGTTTTAGTGATTGATTCTTGCTGACCAAAATGGGCTTTCAGATTAGACGTCGTTCTTTTTTCCCTAGAAGACACCTGCTGAGACAGAAATCTGACTGCCACACAAAAGAAATATATGGTTTCTCCAACTGGTTCCATCTAGCAATTTGCAATGCTATCAAAAGTTGCATTTTTTAATGAAAATTACCTAAGGATTTGGCAGAAAAACCTTGGTTAAAATGGACTAACTACCCATTCTCAAGCAGTATTAGCATACTGATTGGCCGTTACTTCTGTCACTCTTCTGTCTACAAAATTATGACAGGCCCCACAGCAGGAAGCAAATGATCATTAATACCCTATCCTCTGGGACACAATAAACTGCCATTCACTTGCATACAAATAAAATACACAAGGGCTGTCAGCAAAGGGACAAAAAGGGAAAAAGATGCTTTTGCAAAATGGTTTGATACTGCAGTGGGATGGGACCACTCAAAAGGTTCTTGTTTTTTAGTCTATCTCATCATGGTAGGAAAATTCTTTTATATAGATTTTCTTTTCAAATATCCTGTATTTCTCTACTTGAGCTCTTTGAATTCTTCAATTATAGTAAGGTCTTGCATTTGAGGAGAAAAAAAATTGTAATTCTATAATTAATCCTACAACACAGAAAGCACTACAAAATATAAAATTCTACTAAAATATAAGATAATACATTCTTTTGGTTTAAGTGATACATGGAAAAAATCGGCCCAATGTATTTGAACCTCATTACTACTATTAGGAATGAAATATACTTGATATCACATACATGATGGGATCAATTTTTTAAAAAAGGACTGGAAGAATGATACATGTGTGGCATTACAACTGAAATTCCATTATCTATCCACACTAAAAGGTGTGGTTAATTTTAAATTTAATTAAATATTATTATATACCCAACATTGTACCCTCTTATAACCAGATGATATGGAATGAGAAATGAAATCAGGGAAACACCTTGTAAAGAATGGTGAATGATCAATTTATTTGATGTTTATTAGAGTAGTAATTACTCTGACAAACGTTTAATTTTCAATCACTAAACCTAAACTTTTCCAAGGCATGTGGGAAATACAGCAATTCCTAGCAAACTCAGATACTTTTCATAGATTGCGTATTCACTAGTCTAAATTTACAAAAGCATTACTTTAATCTAAAAAAATACAAAAGGCACATATTTAGAGTCTTCACATTTATTTTGCTGAATTACTATAATTTTATTGCTTTTCCTAAAGTTTTATTCTTGTGAATTTCTTGTGAAACGAGACAGAGATTATATTCAAGGATTTGAGAGTAGGCATCTATATACTTCATACTTATAAATCAGCATATCCGAGTTTGAACAAAAGATACTCCTTTAAACTCTAGGCTAGATAGAACTGCTAATACCTCAATAACGTAGCAAATGTATTATGCTAAGTGAAGAGGCAGACCCAAGAGGCTACACACAGTATGATTCCATTTATATGTTATTATCTAAAGGCAAAGTTATAGGGTAAAAAAGAAACAGATCAATCTTTGACAGGAACTAGGGGTAAGAGAAACGTTTGGCTACAAAGGGGCACAAGGAATTTTTTGATATGATGGAGCTAGTTTTTATTCTCGATTTTAGTGATAGTTATACAACCTATCAGAATTTATCAGAACTCATAGAACTGTATACTAAAATAGATGAATTAGACTGGATGTAAATTATTCCTCAATAAACCTGACTTTAAAAAATACTCTAGGCTTAGCAATGTGCTAAGAACAACACAATGTTCTGAATTGGGGTTGTTTAGTCTGACAAAGTAGCAAAAATGACATTCATATCCTCAGAACTGAGCAGTCAGAAGCATTTTTTTTTGTAATTGCCTGTAGTAATACAGCTGCCAATGTTGTACGTTGGAAAGACTAAGAGTAGATTTAAAAATATGCACTGCTATTTTAAAGTCTCCCTCGCGTAGCCAAAGTAAAACTCAAATACATCAGTGAATGCACTTCACTAAATAGATTATTATCTTCAATGGAGAAAAATGGCAGAGGATGCCATTTCTGTTAAACCGCATCCTTCCCTTTTTTCTGATCTTTTCCCCATTTTATGCCTTAGACTTAATGACATTATTAACTGCACTGTTAATGGCAAGGATAACAATATTCATACTTCTTTTACATGGCAGAAAGAGGCGGTTCTCATTTTTACAGCAATGAATGGGCTGCACTGTATAAATACAAATGAAACGTAACCTCTCAGATATGATAAAATTGTCACTTTCACCCAGTCACCCCCAGAAAAGAATTTTAGCTGAGAAAGTAGAGGACAATCCTTCTTACTGAAATTGCAGAGGGAATCTTTGGTATTCTGAATGCTATTACTCAACTTGGACTATTGGCAGAATTCAAACATAAAAGTAGAAAAACAACTTAAATTCCCTACTATTATTATAGCTTAATGAAAAAACATATTAACAAATTATCAGCAATTCAAAAGGCAGAAAAACAATTTGAGATATTACATGAGAGAATAATCATTTAAAAATTATATATATAACCTAAATCCCTAAATGCAGAGAAACTGCACAGAAGGAAAATTTATTTCCAAGCAAATTTACAAACAAATAATATAAATATATACCATGCATTCAATAAAAACTGACTGGCTTCTGCTTTTTGTCAGACAATATTCCAAGTACTGGGATATAGTCATAAACATAAGAGATGCTAATTTTGCCTTCGTGATCTTTGCCATCTAAATCTCCAGGGGCATATTGCTTTGTGCCAAAGATAATTGTCATTGATCTTGTAAATAGACTGAAAAGGCTAGAAATAAATTCTAAAGTTAAAAAAAGGACACCACAATTTACAATTTAGATGTCATAAAAGTAGAAAATAATTTGATCTTTTGTGGTTTTGAATCTGACTCAAAGCAATATTTTGTAAGATACAATGACCAATTATTGTAAGGCTCTTTCCTGAACTCTAGACAAAACTTTAAACAGAATTAATTAATTCTGCTTCAAGGGAGGTTTGTTTCTTCAACTATTTTCTTCTAAGTCTTCAGAGGTAATAGATAAATTCATTATTATTTAAATTCTTGATTAAATAATCAGGAGTTCATTATTTATTATTAGAAGTTTGTTAGAAGGTGACATTTGAGTAAAGATTTGAGACAGAGGGTAAGCCATGTGAAAATTTAGGACCAAAGAACCTGGGAAAAACCCTAAATAAAAACACATCTGACATCTATGAAATATTGCCGTGAGGCTAGTGAAGCTAGAGAAAGCATCAGTGAACTTGCAGCGAGGACAGTAGAAATTATCCAGTCTGAATTATATGGGACAAAAAGAATAGTAAGAAAAGTAATAATACATATAAGCCAGATATTAAAAGAAAAACATACAATGGAAAAAGTTTTTTAAAAAACTAAAGGCTGCTTCTTTGAAAACAAAATAAGATTAATATATTTTTGACAAGATAAGCCAAAAAGTAAGAGAAAGACCCCCCTCCCAAAAAAATTACCTTTTGGAGGGCAACTTTTACTCTACTACATAAGTGCTCTAGGAACCCATCAGCATCAGTGTACCAGCTAAGTTGTTGTGAGAGACTGTGTTTGGCTTCAGTGAACTTTGAGGGGACAAACAGGTGATTGGTTATTCCATATGACAACAAACCCGCTCACATTGTGCTAAGTGTTCAGCAGTTTTCGACCAAAAATGGCATGACCCCATGCCCCACCCTCTCTATTCACCTGATCCTGCCTGAGCGACTTTTTGTTTGTTTCCCTGGAAGAAAAAAGTCCTCAAAGGGAAACAAAAAAGCATCAAAAGCACCAAAAAGTATCAAAATTGTTGAGTTCAAAAACTGTTTTGAGCAGTGGAAAAAGCATCTCAATAGGTGTATTGCATCAAATGGAGAACACTTTGGAAGTGACTGAATTTAAACATGTAAGAATAAATACACAATTTTTTATAAATAAATTCTATATTTTGGGGGTCCCCTTTAGTCTATAGATGGTACAAATTACTAATATTTGAAATTTTTAAAAAGAGAGAAATCCTCATGGGTCATAAATGAATTCAGAAATAATAATAAGAGGGTGTTGAGGCAAATTTTATTTTCTAAAAATGGCTCAAACGTATTCCATCTCATGTGCTCTTCTTCCAATATAATTTTGCCATTCATTTCATTCAGAGGTGAACCTTGTGGATTTGCGACAGCAGAAGATAAGATTTTATGTGACCTATGAGCCTAGGTCACAAAAGGTCCTATGTTTCTGGCTAGTTCTTCTGGGATACGAACTTTCAAACCCCACCAATATCAGGGTATATCTAAGCAGATCTTGGAAAGAACTGCATGGAGCAAAACTGATGTCTCCTTCCCTGCATCTCTGACTCACCCCTCAGCAAGCACAAATTTGTCACCCATATGAATGAGTCTTTAAGGAAGTGATCCTCAAGCCCCAACTGATTCATCCTAGCTATCACCATGCTTCAATGATCCAGCCCAAACTGCAGAAGAATTAGTGTGATACAAATTTGTTGTTGTTTTAAGCCATTAGGATTTCAGGTCGCTTATTAAGCATCAACAGATGACTGATACAGAGGCTACAAAAAAGTTTATTTCAATAAATTTAAACATTTAGTTAAAATTTTTGAATCACCAGAAAAATACCATTTATGAAAAGAGATGCAAGAAAAGGTAGAATATATAAAAAGTCCATTGTCGGCCGGGCTCGGTGGCTCAGCCTGTAATCCCGCACCTTGGGAGGCCGAGGTGAGTGGATTGCCTGAGCCCGCGGGTTCGAGACCCGCCTGGGCAACTTGGCGAGACCTCATCTCTACAATAAACCAAAAAATTAGCCGGGCA
>CAUYQG010231289.1:0-10573 GCA_963574415.1 Tarsius wallacei | reverse complement strand
TGTATTTCTGATTGTGTTTATTTGGGCTTTTTCTCTCTTTCTTGGTCATTCTGGCTAGGCAACCATCAATCTTGTTAATTCTTTCAAAGAACCAGCTTTTTGTTTTGTTGATGTTTTCTATGATATTTTTGTCTTCTATGTCCCATATTTGGGCTCATATTTTTGTGATTTGAATTCTTCTGCTAAAGTTGGGGTTTTGGTGGTCTCTTTCCAGCTTCCTTAGGTGATTTGTACAGCTCTCCACTTGTGATCTTTCCATTTTCTTGATGTGTGCTCACAGAGATATAAATTCCCTTCTTATAACTGATTTCATGGCATCCCAGAGGTTTTGTAAGATGTTTCTTCATTCTCATTTGTTTGCAGGAATCTTTGAATTTCTTCTTTGATTTCAGTGTAGACCCAATAGTTGTTCAGCATCATGTTGTTTTGTGTCCATGTCTTTGTGGGCTTTGGAGAAATGTTGTTGGTTTTGATATATTTATTTTTATTCCACTGTGGTCTGAGAATATGCATGGCAAGATTTCAACCTTATGGAATCTGTTTATTCTTGATTTATGGCCAATGATGTGATCGATCTTGGAGTATGTTTCATGTGGTGATAAGTAGAATGTATATTCTGTGGTTGTTGGGTGGAATAATCTGTAGGTATAACTTTGAGTCTGTGTGCATTCCTTGTAGTGAGATGACTCTCCTGGATGCAGCAAATAATGGGGTCATGGTTTCTTATCCAGTCCACCATTCTGTGTCTTTTTCATGGTGCATTTCATCCATTCACATTCAGGCTAATTATTATAATATGGGGGTTTATCCCTGTCATGCGGTTCTTATAGAGTTGTTGTTGTTCGTGTTTATTTGTTGTCTTTCCTTTGGTTTTTGGGTTGGTTCATGTGTGTTTTCCGTCTTTTCCCTGTACTCTTGCAAAGAACATTGTTGTTATTTTCTCCTTTTCTTCTGTGTTTAATACTTTCTTAAGTGTTTCTTGAGAAGTGTTCTGGAGGCAGCATAAGTTCTTAGGGATTGGATGTCTGGGAAAGATTTTAATTCTCCCTCACTGATGAAGCTTAGCTTAGCTGGGTAGGTTAATCTTGGTTGAAATTGTTTATCTTTGAGAACTTTAAAGATTGAACTCCAGGCTCTCCTAGCCTGAAGGCTTTCTGTAGATAAATCTGCTGCTATTATAAATGGTCTTCCCTGGTTGGTAGTCTGGCCTCTTTCTCTTGCTGCCTTTAGGATTTTTTCTTTTATACCTACCTTGTTTAGGTGAATTGTTATGTGTCCAGGAGTTGGTCTTCTCATTTGTTGCCTTTCAGGATTTCTCTGATTCTCTTGTGTTTGAATTTTTGCACACTGATGAGATAAGGGAATGTTTGTTCCAGGGCAGTCTCTGTCTCTGTTTCTGCCTCAGAAAGTCCAATTACTCTTAGGTTCGGTCTCTTGAAGTAATCATTCATCTTTTGAAGATTTTTGTTCTATCTTTTTAAGTTTCTTTTCTATGTTTTTGACAGTTTGGATTAGTTCTGTATTTTGGTCTTCAAGCTCTATGATTCTTTCTTCAGCTTGGCTAATTCTGCTTTCCATGCTTATTAGTTTGTTATTTATTTCAATCACAGTATTCTTTACTGCTGTCATTTCAGTTATCAGCTCCTTCCTATTTTCCTCTTATCTCTCCTCAATTCTTTTTATTCTCTCTATTAATGTCTTGATGTCTGGGTTTGTCATATGTGACCACTCATTCTGGGGGCTCTTCATTGTTTGCATTTCCGATATCTGTTTTCTCAGTGTCTGACCTCCCAGGGGTCTGTGTGATACCTATATTCTTCTTTTGGTTTTTCTTCACATGTGTATATTTTCCTTCCCACTTTTTCCTCTCCCCTCCCCACCCCGTCTTCTTTAATTCTGTTGTTCAGGGGTAGATGAGTTGCTTTTATTTCTGTTTGTTCAATCTCCTATTCTTCCTTATATGTATCCTCTGGCTTTGTTCAATCCTGGAGCTAGACTGTAGGTTGGGGAGTGAACGTTTTTGCAGTTTTGAGATTTAATTGAGGGGAGAGCTGTGCTTCAAAATCTATCTGCAGATCCCAGTATCCACTGACAGGTAAATGGATAATCTGGAACCTACTTCTCACTGCCTTGCAATCTGTCCATGAAGTGGGGTTATAAGTTTACTCTCTGAAAGCAAAATGAGGTTTAAAAAAAAAAGGGAAAAGAATGGAACAGGGAGGGTAGAGAAGAGGAAGGTGGAGAGAGGGAAGAGTAAGAGGGAAAAAGACAAACGAACCAACTAACAAATGAAAAGAGACACAAAGACAGATATGAGTTAAAACAAACAAACAAACAAATATACAAACTGAAACATGCAAACATACAGAAATACAAGCTAACCAACCTCCCTATTGGTGTACTATTCCCCTATACAAACATTAGGTCTAAAGAGAAAAAAATAAAATAAAATAGAATAAAGTCAGTAAACCAACAGAACCAAAGCAGGTATGAAAATGCTATTGATAACAGTAAGAAGAGAGAGAAGAGGGAAAAAAAAGATGGGTAAGACAAACAGACAAAGAATTAAAAAAACAATTAAAACAAGGGAACCAAGCACACTCTGAGACTTTTCCTTCAAGTCTAATGTCATTTCAGCTCTGATTTCTAGCTCTCATTGCAGGCTGGTACAATTGCTCACAATTAGGATCAGTTGTCCCTGGACTGCTGTGGAGGGTGGATAAGATCTAGACTGCCTGCCAAATCTGTTACTCAGATCTGGCCTGTATCTATCTAGCATGGAGGAGGGGCTTCTGTCCCTCCCATTTTGATGTTGTTACCTTGGATCCCAAGCCCGGGGATGGTCCCAGCTGGGTGGAGCTGGTCTCACAGCTCCAGTTGATCTCTACTTTTGCTGTTGCCCAGTCCAGCTGGGGAAGGTAGAACATAGAATGCAAGACTGCCAGATGATGCAGGCCAGCTTAGCACTGGGCTACTCACACCAGGCTGGGTGAAGCAGTGCAAGAGGTGAGAGGGACCGGAACTGCATGGGGTAGGAGCCAAGGGCCACCCAGGGTGAGAGGGAGCAGGCAACGGTGGCGGCGTGGCAGCCACTGCTTCAGCAGTGTGGTGCACGGGAGGAGCTCCACGAGCCAAGTGCTGGGTGTCCGGTGAGGGGTGGGGTGTGGCAGCGGGAGCGGTAGTGGTGGCTTCAGTAGTGCGGTGTTTGGGGGGCGAGCTTCATGGGTCCCAGAGCTGTGTGTCGCCTCAGGCAGGAGCGACAGTAATGGTGGTGGCAGCAGCTGTGGCGTCAGCTGCAGCAGCGGCAGCAGCGCCCCTGCTGAGGCAGTGGTCAAGCAGCATGCGAAAAACAGGATGGCAGCGGTGAGAGCCATAGCCCCCAGGGGAGAGCAAGAGTCTTATGGGTGTTCCCTTTCGCAGAGGGTCTCACGGACCAAACTGCTTCATCGCCATCTTGCCGGAAGTTACTTATGTAATTTTGAAGGCATCTCTGTTTGATGAACATAGTATAAATTACTTAATAATATCTCCACACTTTTATTTCTTCCATTTTAATAGTACCTTGATTTTTTTAACATTCACTAACATTTACTGAACAATAGTATTTACTGAACACATAGTATTTGAATGTCCAAATTGCATCCATGAATAGCATACAAAAACCTGTACCAATGTGACAAACATATAGCAACCACTAAAATGCTTCTTTAAAACTATAAAGAATATTAACATTTTGAAGTTTCGGAAACCAGAGTTCTTAACATTTTATTTATTTACTTATTTGTTTTGAGTCATTGTCTCATTTTGTCTCCCAGGCTAGAGTGCCATGGCATAATCACCACTCACTGCAGCCTCCACCTCCTGAGACCTCCTGGGTTCAGTCTATCCTTCGGCCTCAGCCTTCTAAGTTGCTGGGACAAAAGGCATATGCCATTACAGTTGGCTAATTTTTTTTGTAGAGACAAGGTCTTCCTATGTTGCCTTGCCTAGGCTGGTCTCAAACTTCTGGGCTCAAGCAATCCTCCTGCCTCACCTGCTAGAGTGCTGGAATTTACAGGTATGAACCACCACATCCAACCTAAAATTTTAATTTTGAAATAATTTTGACATAACAAGTTACAAAAGTAGTACAAAAATTTTATGTGTATATGTGTGTGTGTATATATATCTCTCACTGAATTTACCCAAATCAAATGTTCACTTTGTTCATGGCTAAAGTAAGTGGTTGCTACTTTTTTTCCAATTTAAGATTTATTCTCACTTTGGTCTGCCCTCTATATAAATACTGAGATACTCAACGACAGAATTGCCTTGCTTTCTGAATTCACCTAGAGTGAATTCTCAGTTCTTTGGACCTTCACTAAACTCTCCCCTCCCCCTGAAAAGTTCAAATTCTATAGTAGGTTCTTTCTAACATTGTCTACTGAGACACCGCATAACTTCCTATGCTCCTCCCTCGCTGCAGCAAGTGATAATTTGTCAATTACAGGTATGCTGTTGGTGGTCTTTAGCTGACTAGCACCGGGAACAGCAAGGTTTATTTTAGTCTTCCCCATCCTTAACTATAACTGTTTTCTCAGATAATGAGAAACCAGCCTCGCATTATCAACTATATACTTATTTGCTTAATTCTAGAAATAGACATTTAAAAGTTTTAGAATTGGTCAGGTTCAGTGACTCAGCCTGTAATCCTAGCACTTTGAGAGACCGAGGTGAGTGGATTGCCTGAGCCCACAGGTTCAAGACCCGCCCGGGCAACTTGGCAAGGCCTCGTCTCTACAATGAGTAAAAAACTAGCCAGGCGTGGTAGCACGCGCCTGTAGTTCCGGCTACTTGGAAGGCTGAGGCAGAAGGATCGCCGGAGCCCAGCAGGTCAACGCTGGGGTGGCCATGAACGTGCCACTGCACTCTGGCCTGGGTGACAGAGTGAGGTTCCAACTCAAAAAAAAAAAGAAAAAAGATAGGTAGACTTATTAGGTATAGAAAAAAAGAGGACACATTTCTGCAAAGAAGAGAGGACAATGGGTTAAAAAGAAAAAAAGAGAGCAATTTGGATAGGAAGTGGCATTCATATGAGATAATTTCCATGTTCTCTGTATGTAGAAGGAAAGGTAATTTACTGAGAATAAGGCAGGTGGAGATAGAATTGAGGGATTAAATAAAGTGAAAAGGTGTAATAAACTGGGCATGGTGGTTCACGCCTGTAATCAGGACTTTGGGAGGCAGAGGTGAGAGGATTGCCTGAGCTCAGGGGTTCAAGACCAGCCTGAACAACTTGGTGATGCCTCATTTCTACAATAAACAAACATACAAACAAACAAACTAGCTGGGCATGGTGGCACATGCTGGTTGGAAGGCTGAGGCAGAAGGATCACCTGAGACCAGCAGGTCAAGGCTGCGGCGGCCATGAGCGGTGTGACGCTGCACTCCAGCCTGGGCGACAGAGTGAGAATCTGACTCAAAAAAAAAAAAAAGTTTTAGAATTACTAACCTATACACTTGTAAAAACAAACCTACTAACTAGAGTTAAATTTGTGAACAGTTCTTTTTGTCTTTAGCCTTTGAATATATGGTCAAAATACTATTTTTCAAAGTTTCTTAAGTTAATTATTTTCTCTCTCATCCTCCCCATCACTGTGGTTATGCTATTCATTTGTAATACATTTAGGTTCATTTGGTTCTGTTTGCTTTCCATGTTGAGTTTCTTGCATCCATGTTAATTTTAATATATTTTTGAGTATATAAAAGTTAAAACGAAACCAAAAGGTATACTCAGAGAAGCAGTATCCCAACCCTTTTACCTTGTTCCAGTTGTCCTTTCCTTTACACTCCATTCCCACTGACTTCCTGTTTCTTAATTTTTTTTTATCTCTTTTGTGTTCTTTTTCCTCAAATGAAAAAAGAAATGTGTATATTATTTCCCCTTCTTTCTTACATGCATGCTAACATACTAATTTGGAGAGATGCTAATTTGCATTTGCCTTGTTACACATTAATAACATATTCTGAAAATTGCTACCTATCTGTTTATGCAGATCTTTCTCATTATTTTTACAGGTACCTCATACTCCATTTTGTTGATGTATTATGGTTCACTGAACCAATTTCTTATGTATGATAATTTAGTTTATTTCCAATAGTTTGTAATAACCTTGTGTATATGTGTCTTTGTATTATTGGAGGTATATCTTCAGGGTAAAGTCTTACAAAGACAATTATTGGGTCAAAGGTAAATGAATATATAGTTTTGTTGGATATTGTCAAATTATCATCCAATAAAGATGCATTCATTTGTACCCACAAGCAATATCTGAGATTGCTAGTTTCTTCATAGCCTTGCCAATAGGATGTAGTCAGACCTTTTAATTTTCATCTATCCGGAAAAGTGATAAATGATTTCTCATCACAATTTTAATTTTCATCTTTCTAATTATGTCTGAAAATGGATAACTTTTATGTTGTAGGGCTACTTTTATTGTGGATTATCTGTTCATGTCTTCTACTTTTAATTATTTTCCTACTGGTTTTAAGAGTTCATTATGTATTCATGATCTCAGACCTCTATATGTGAAGAATTCAGAAAATGTTTTCTTAAAATTTGTCAATTATTTTACTTGCTTGTGTTTTTTAATGAATTTTAAAAATCTATTGTCAAATTTATTTTTATTGCCACTGATTTTATAATTATCATATCACTAAAGCCTATCCTGCTGGCCAGAAGTCAGGGTACTCTAATTGAGAGCTTAACCAGACCTATGAGGTAAGAGAACAGGTACCCAAATCAAAATATGCTGAGAAGACAACAGTAGCAATATCTACCACAGAAAAATCCCTGAGTGGGAGCTTTAGTTCCTTTCTTCCCAACCCTTACTCATTCTAATTCCTGTGCTTACTCCATTCTTCACCAAGGAGACCAACCTCCCATTTGTGCCAAATGGCACCCTAGTATTTACACAGCTATGCAAAGAGATGCATCAGTTTATGTTGCACAGAATTTATGTTGATGTTTTTATCACTTGAGGTGTTTCAAAAACAGCCAGTGAAAACCAGCATCATCAGTTCTTTCACACCACTCATGAGCTGAAAATGATCTCAATCCTGAATTATTCAAGTCCCATTTTCATGTTCCTTGCACACATTTATGACTCAAAAATTGCCTCTGGAAGAGAAAAATGACACAACCACAATTTGATATCTGAAAGTTGAAAGAGATACCAGTCTGGTAATGGCTAATGCATCCTGAAAAGTGAAATAGTGTATATGAATACCTTGACCTTTCAATGTTTAGATTTGCTGGCATTTCTTCTCTTCCTTCATCTCTAAGTAATAAAGCTGTAAACAAAAACAAAGGGGAATGAGTGTGCTATAAGAAAGACAAATAAAAGATATTTAATAGAAAACTTAAAGCCTATAAAGAACAATATGCCCATTACAGTAAACAGAAATAGAAATAGATTGGTTTTTACCTCACTTCTTTCAAATCTCATAAAAAGGAAAATTAGGTTGAAGTATATAGATTTTTAGCATGAAATCTGAATAATGAACATATTTTCTTTATTTATATAACTTCTCATAACTGAAGTGCCAAATTCTGCACAAGAGTCTGGTATTCCTTATTGAGTCTAATGGAACACTAATATTACTTTTATTCTGTTTTTTCATTGGAGATGGCAATCAGTACATGTCTTTACTTTCCATTCAAAAAGGAAGACAGGAATTAAAACAGGAAAGGAGTTAAATAACTAGATTTTATTTTTAAAAAAGGAAACTAATAACTACTAAGTACCCAATTCATGCCTGACACATGTATATATGTGTGCTTGTGTGTGTTCTGTAATTCTTGAATAATCCCATGAGGTGAGTATATTTATCTTCATTGTTCAGATTACAATCCTGATGTGAAGAAATGTTCATTAGCTTCCCAAAAGTCAAACAAGAAATCAGAAGTAAGACTAAGAGTGTAACCTAATTTTTCAGATTCCAAAGTGATGTGTCAAGTTTGAAAGACTGGAGAGAGTTTCTTTTTATGTCTATTTGTAATTATTTTGTCTTTGGAGATGAATAAATTATAGTGTCATATAGTATATTTACAAAAAGCAAATATCATTTTAAGGGGGAATAGTGTTATTCCGCACTCATTACTAACTACCAGCAGCCATGTTATCCTAATTCCCAGTTGTGGCACTCAGGAGTGCTACATGCCTCATCCCTGGCTCACCTGATTTCAGCATGGCTTTTAGTGGACAGTTCTATGAACAATGTCTATGCTCTACCTCAAATGCAAGCTGCAACATCTGTTTTATTTTTTTTAATTGTTGTTTGTGATTTGCTTGTTTGTTTGCTTTTTGGTTCAGGGAAAAGCTAGGAACACAGCCTAAATTATATACAAATGTAGACCAGATTTGTGGGAAGTTAATTTCCCCAAGGGAAATTCTCAACCAGAGGTGATGGAAGTCACTGGATTCAAAAGAATGAGACCTCATCTCTACAATAAATAAATATATAATTAGCCGGGTGTGGTGGCGTGTGCCTGTAGTCCCAGCTACTTGGAAGGTTGGGGTGGAAGGATTGCTTGAGCCAGCAGGTAGAGGTTACGGTGGCCGTGAGTGTGCCACTGCACTCCAGCCTGGGCGATGGAGTGAGACTCCAACTCAAAAAACAAACAAAAGGACCTCAGGTATATTAAGCTCCATTTTTGTCCATGAAAGTAACCAATCTTTTTTAGTTTTTTTTTATTTTTCACTTGCCTCATTTTTCCTAGTTCCTCACTTCTGCTTCCTAAGATCTTCTCCCAAATAAAACTAACTTCACCAAAATCCTTATTTCAGGCTATACCTTCAGTGAAACCTAAACTGAGACATACATGATGTCATAGTTTTTACAAAAAATATCAAATCAAGCAATCCAATGAGCTTCTTGTATAGCAATCTTAGGACTTCATGAGTCAATAAAATGAAGGCCCCTGCTTCTTGTGTGGCAAACTTAGGAAAGACAGGCCATTCAAAAGCAAATGCTATCTCTCAGGAAATATGGCAAGTTAGAGTAGAATTGAATCTTGGTCATAACTGAGACAGCAGCTGTTGTTAGTGTATTACATCCTTCATAGTTAGCTGGATCCTTGAGACCTGAAACCACTCCAGGAATACACTAGAATAGGCATCCTTGTAGTCATCTCATCCACAGCCAGCTAGATCCCTTCTGAAGCATGATGTTCACACTTTCTTTCCCCAAATCCCAACTTTTCTGATTCTACCTGTGTAATAAAAAATGTGCTTTCACCTTCTGACCTCAGTTTCCTCCTCTAAATAATGTTGAAAATAATATAAGCTACTTAATTTTGTGTTAAGGATGAAATGATATACTTTTATCAGTTATTCTTTGTTTACCTAACACTTCACCGTCTACTTCCTTTTCAAGTTTTCTTTATTTTTTTCTCCTCCTGAATCTAATCTCTTAATATTGGATTGCCTCAAAGTTTGTTCCTTTAATCTTCTTTTCTTATTCTTTCATTAATTATTTGAAATACCACCTAGATCAGCACTGTCCATGAGAGCTTTCTTTTGTGATGGAAATATTCTGTGTCTTCACTATCCAATACAATAACCACTAGTCACATAAGACTACTGAATACCTAAAATGGGCTAGGGCATGGGACCATTGGCTACTAAATTGGATGGTACTAATCTATCTGGCAACTCCTAATTTATTGTGCCCTATTATGTATCTATCTGCCTACTTGAGATTTCCAGTTGGAGATATCAAATAGACATCTCAAATTCTGCATTCCCAAAAATTATCTCCCCTCAATTCATATGATAGTGATACAGGTCCATCCTCCCAGTTTCCAAGACACAAGCCTTGGCATATTCTTTCATTCTTCCCTTTCTCTCATACCCAAAAATATATCTGTGTTCTGACCACTTTGTACCACCTTCTCTGATACTATCACAGTCATAGCCACCATCATCTCCTAAGGTTACAGTGGTCATCTCCAACCAGGTCTCCTTCAATCAATGACTTCACCCACCACCAACCCATTTGCAGCCTATTCTTAACTCAGTATCCAAAGCCGTCTTGTTAAAATATGTCAGAACATGTCACTCCTTTATTCAGTACTAATGCAGTGACTACCTGTTTCTGAGTAAAGGCTGAATTATTTACAATGGCCTTCAATTCCTTCATGGTCTCTGGCCTTCTACTACTTCAAGCCAATTCACTCACTATGTTTTAGCCACGCTGCCCTTTGCTATTTTTGCACATTATAGAATACACACCATCCTTATCAACTTAACTATAATGGCCCCTCCCAAGTTGAAAAGATTCTATGCCAGATATCTACTTTGATAATCCCTTCATCTCCTAGGAGTTCTCGCTCACATATCATTTTCAATAAAACCCAATTATCCTATTTAATACTGTTAACAATCTCTTCACTTGGGATTCTGCAGACAACCCATTAGACCTCAATGTGATTGCAATTCTCTTTCTTTCTTTCTTCCTTTTTTTTTTTTTTTTGAGAAAGCAGGATTTATTGAGAGGTCAGAAAAGCTCCCACAGTGGGAGGGGACCTGAG
>CAUYQG010231285.1:0-10480 GCA_963574415.1 Tarsius wallacei | reverse complement strand
TTATTCCTTTAAAAATAAAACAGCACATAATAAAACCAAAACTTTTATGTATTAAAGAAATTGGTTCGAGATCCACCTGGGCAACTTGGCGAGACCTCATCTCTAAAATAAATCAAAAATTAGCAGGGCGTGGTAGCGTGCACCTGTAATTCCGGCTACTCGGAAGGCTGAGGCGGAAGGATCGCCGGAGCCCAGCAGGTCGAGGCTGCGGTGGCCAGGAGCGGCCACTGCACTCCAGTCTGGGTGACAGAGTGAGACTCCAACTCAAAAAAAAAAAAGAAATTGGAATAGTACCAAAAACCTAGTGAATTTCATTAAAAACTTAAGGAAGAAACAGCATCAATCCAATTACTTCTGTGAAGCCAGCAAAACCCTAACACCAAAACCCTGATACAGACATTATGGGGATAAAGCAAAAAAATAAAATTACACAGCAGTACCTTTAATAAACATATACACAAACCAAATGCAGAAATAAAAAAACAGAAAAAAAGAAATATAACACATCCGAGTAGGGTTTAGCACAGGAATGCTGGTTTGGTTTAACATTCTAAAAATCAGAGTAATTCACCAAATTGACAACATGAAGGAGAAAAACTTTGGAATCATTTCAATACATGCAGAGAAACCATTTGAAAATATTCAACATTCTTATATGTTAAAAATGGTAAAAAATTTTCAGCAAAGTACAAAATAGAAGGAAATGTCCTTCTCTGATAAAGGACATTAAAAAACCATAACAATAACAAAAATACTCCAGTTACTAACATACTTACTGGTGAACTATTAAATACCTTCTCCTTAAAAGAACACAACAAAAAGGCACACCACTCTGATTCACATTATGTCAAAGGTCCTAACCAGTGCAATGAGGCAGAAAAAGAAAGCAAAAGACATCAAGACTGGAGAGAAAGATGTATAATTGTCACTGTTTGCAAATGCTGATTGTTTACATAATAGTGCAAAGGACTCTATAAAAGCTACACCGCAGAAAGGTTACAGGATACAAGATTAACATATAAAAACTTATTTGCATTTCTATATACTAATAGCAAACAAGTGGAAAGTTAAATGTTTTAAAATACCATTTACAAGAACATTAAAAACATAAATTACATACAAATATACTTAACAAAAGAGACATGAGACCTCTAGACTGGAAATTACAAAATACTGCTGAGAGAAGTTAAAGACAATCTCAATGAATGAAGGGTCAAGCTATCTTCATAAACCAGAACACTTGGTATTGTGAAGACGTCAATTCTCTCCCATATTGATCTAGAGATTCCATGCTCAGCAGGCTATGTGCAGAAACTGACAAACTGCTCTAAAATACATGTGGAAATGCAACAAGTCTAGAATATCCTAAGCAATCTCTAAAAGAACAAAATTAGGAAACTTACACTTGACTTTAAGGCTTACTATAAAACTACAGTAATCAAGACAGGTGGCCCTGGGATAAAATTCAGTAAACAGGTCAATGCAGCAGAAAAAACAAATTCCAGAAATAGATACACACTTCTACTTTGATTTTCAATAAAAATACCAAAACAATCCAAAGGGGAAAACAAAACCTTCCCTCAACAAATGGTGGTGAAATAGTCAGATGTCCATATGAGGAAAAAAAAGAAACTTCAACCACTGTCTCACATCACACACAAAACTTCATCTGCGATTGATCAAAAGCCTAAATGTAGAAGATAAAACCATAAAGCTTCTAAAGGAAACGAAAAAGAAGAATATCTTCATGACCTGGCAGTCAGCAGAGACCTCTTATGTCACCAAAAGCAAGAATCATAAGTGAAAACTGCTGGCCACTGAAACTGCCATTAGGGAAGCGAACAAGCAAGCCACAGACTGGGAGAAAGTAGTCACAAAACGTACACCTGCCAAAGGACTGCTGTCTGGAATATATAAAGAACTCCTACAACACCATAAAAACAAACAACTCCGTTAAAAAATTGGCAAAAGATATAAAAAATACTTTGCAAAAATACATGAATGGCCAATAAGCACATGAAAAGAGGTTCACATCCTTAATCATCAGAGAGATGCCAACTGAAACTATGTGATATACACACCCACCAGAACGGCTAAAACTGAAAAAAACAAAATCACCAAACATCAGTGAGGATGATGAGCAAGCAATACTTACATACATTGTCAACGGAATAGAAAACAGCATAATTACTTTGGAAAAGTTCTGGAATCTCTGTTAAAACTAAATATGCAGCCGGGCTCGGTGGCTCAGCCTGTAATCCCGCGCTTTGGGAGGCTGAGGTGAGTGGATTGCCTGAGCCCGCGGGTTCGAGACTCACCTGGGCAACTTGGCGAGACCTCATCTCTACTATAAATCAAAAATTAGCCGGGTGTGGTAGCGCACACCTGTAGTCCCAGCTACTTGGAAGGCTGAGGCAGAAGGACCACCAGAGCCCAGCAGGTCGAGGCTTGGTGGCCTGGAGCAGCCACTGCACTCCAGTCTGGGCGACAGAGTGAGACTCCAACTCAAAAAAAAAAAAGAAATATGCACTTACCCCATGACACAGCAACTCCAACTCCACTCCTAGGTAGAATTACTCAAGAGACATGAAGACAAATGAAAAAAATGTGTACAAGACTATTCACAGCTTCCTTGCTCAAAACAGCCAAGACATGCAAACAGCCCAGGTGTCTTATCAACAGAATAGCTGAACAAACTGTGGTAGAGTCATACACTCACACAAAGAAAGACTACTCGGCAAGAAAAAGGAACAAACTTCTGGTTCAGACAACATGAACCTACCTCACAAACATATTCCAGGAGACTGAAGCCTTACAGAGAGACAGCAGCCACGAGTGTGATGTCCTACAACAGGCAAAACTACACAGTGGGGGGGGCAACAAAGCTACCTCTGGGGGAGGGGTGGGAAAGGGCAGGGTGGGCCTTCTGGGGTGATGGCCCAGTTCTATGTTTTGATAATAGTTTGGGTTATATAGGTACATCATTTTTCAAAACTCAGCAAATATATATTTAAGATTTGTACATTTCACTGGATGTAAATTTTATATCAAAAGAAAAAAACTAAACAAAAAATAAGCTCTAGCTAATGGTAGTCACAGTGAAGCATTTAGGGGGAAGTATACTGATGTCAGCAATTTACTTTGAAATGCATCAAAAACAAGAATGACTGATGAACAAATAGATAGGTAAATGTGTGCCAAGACAAGTATAGTAAAATGTTAATGACAGAATCTAGGTGGTGGAAATACAAGTGGTAACTATAAAATTCTTTCAACCTTATCGTATGTCGAAATGTTTATAATAAAATCTTGGAGAAGACTTTAAGAATAAAAAATAAAAGGGTTGAAGTGGATGGTTTCTAAGGCCCCTCCTATGACTTTTCCCCCTAAGCATGACCAGTTCTGAGACATAATAGATTTTGGTTTTTTTCTTCTTAAACAGAATCCTCTGCAAGTTGCCAAAGAATTCTGCTCTCATACCAACTACACACAGTCCCTGGAATCTTGAGGGCACTTTATTCAATGAAAACTCAACTCTGGGAGCTGCCAGCAAAGCCGCCACCAGCAGCAGAAGGAGATGGGGCCCGGGTGTCCACCCACAGCTGCCCTTGGGGGCAGAGGGAGCAGCCTCTTGGATGCCCTGGACAGCGTCAGGTTGCCCGAGGGGGAGCACAGGGAATCAGGACCACAGAGAGTCAGGCAGGCGTGTGAAGCAATCATAGCCCAAATCACCCTTTACCCAACAATCAGACATGCTAATGCTGAGTCTCAGGAGATTTTTTTAAAATCTTCAAATTCAAGTCCAAAATAACTGCAGTCTAGAAACAGCGTCCCTGCAAAATAAATACTAGCTCAATCCTCCCAGCTTCTCCTGCACACCATTAATCACCACAGAAGCCAGGCCCTGGGCAGTGCCAGAGCATCAGCTCATCATCTCCCAGCCTCTCGGCGTCCCCACCCACAGGAGAGGGACACCGGCACCACGGCTGCGGGCCAGGGCTGGAGCCAGCTCCAGAAACGCCTCCAGACACCAGCAGCATCTCCCTCAAGAACGGAACTCAACCCTTCCAGTCTCCCAGGCCAACGCTCACACCGGCAGTTCACGCTCACACTGGCGAGTCAGGGCTCCAGGGCCTCCTCTCCCTGCTGCCCTCCAGCCAGTCCAGAGAATGGAACTTCCAACGACGGCCCGAGGCTGAGGCCCAGAGGCCGGCTCGCACCCTCACCTCCTCTCCCCAAGGCTGAGTGCTCCCCAGCACCCTGCCTCTCTGGCACCCACCCCTCTGCAACTAGGGACCACAATTGCCTACCCCCAATGCCCAGGGCCCAGCTGCCAGAGTCAGCTAACAAAGCTCAGGCGAGCACAGTCACGGCTGTGCGCAGAGCTAATGAGTGCATGCACGTGCTGGTGAACAGGGGGCCGATGCAAGTGAGGAGGACAAGGGACAGGTGGGGCAAGAGAAGCCTGGCAGCCTTGCAGGAGGCGGTGAAAACACCGAGGAGCAGGTAACCTGATATCTCTTATTGCACCCTGGCAGTGAGGCTCACTCTGTGCCAGCTTGGCACTCAACACCCAACAGGTCCCATATCTTTTTCGTGACACCTATGGGCACACACATGCAGGGTCAGAGCAACTGTACTTGAGCCACCTGTAGGTCAAAGAGGACACCCCCAAGCTTCTGTATGCCTCTCCACAGTCTTCAAAGCTGCCCTGTCTCATCTTCACGGAATTGCTGCTGGGGAATTAGGGATGGTCACCATGTTATCGATGCTCAGAGCGGCTCCATAGTGCACCCAAGTCCCACAGTCAGCAGGCGCCGAGAGCAGACTTGGAACCCAGAGCCCACTCCAGGGCCCCACTCATAAGTCCCACAGCCTGACGGAAGCCCAGCATCAGGTTCAGATAGAGTCAGGACTCCAGACAGCTAGCCAGAGGGGCCATCCAGGGCACAGAGGGAGACACCACCTGAGCACGGACCTCTGCCCACTAGGACTCCAGCCCCACAAACAGCTCGCACCAGGGCCTGCTTCAACCCTGCCACCGCACGGGGTCCTCTCTCCCTGCCACAGAGCACATGAGGCAAGTTCCAGCCCCTAAGCAGCGTACACAGCTGTTCAGGAATGAAGCGGTGTCCTCAGAGGGGTGCACACAAGCTCGAGGCTCCCTCTGACCCAGGGGGACAGTGACGAGGGCATCGGTTCTTCCTCCCATCCACCCTGCAGTTGAAGGCTGATGCATCCCCGGACCTGGCTGAAGTAGGCCATCCACCCTGAGTCCTGTGACTGACTCACACAGACCAGGTCTAAGCCAACCAATCTGCATGACACTTGGCACATTCGCGGAAACCCTGCAGTCGTGGACTTCCTGTCTCCATCTCCCCCACCCACCTCGGCAACATGGTGAGTGTGCCTCAAATTTCTGAGGCCGCAGTCACTTTGCAGCCATGAGGAAAGTCACCCTGAGATCCAGTCAACTCAGCTCTGAGACAGCTACAGGAGCCAGCAAATCCCATCATGACATAAGCCTCTGTGTCAGGTCTCTGCCATCTCACCCCAAGCTCCCTGACTGGCCTAGAACATGGTACCCAGGCAGGGTATTACAAGCAAGGTCCCTGAAATATGGAAGAAGCAGAGGAGGTGGGAGGAGGGTAGGAAAGACCAGGCTGGGAGCTAGCGGGAAAGATGGGAAGGGGTGGTTCCAAGTGGGCCTGCAAAACGCAGGTTACAGATCACCAGCCTCGCCAGGCCCTGCCACAGGAGGACAGCAGCGGGGAGCAGAACAGACATGTATCAGCCGCCATTCAAGGCCTTCAGGCTCAGGGGAAAAGAGGGAGGAAGACACAGCTTTGCCAAGAGGCCTTCTCCATTGTGGGCTGCAATGCAGAAGTGCTGAGAGGCTGGCTGCTGAATTTAAAAAGCCTAATTCTCTGACCCTCCCTCAGAGAACTAACTCACTCAAGGAGCTTAGAAGCCAGCTTGTCACACAAGTGGGCAGTGACTGCTGTCAGGTATAAGACTGCTCATGCCATACCACAGCAGAAATAGGCAGAAGGGAGCTGGAGAAACCAGGACGGGTGCAGCCCTTCCTGACGGTATGCCCCACCTGGGCTGTTGTTGACAGGAGCAGAAAGCACATGGTCGGGGTCCCCGGGGAGGTAGGGCTCAGGTGGACAAGGTGCTGGGCTACGCTCTGGGCCCAGGCAGGACTCGGGCGCATGAATGAACAGAAGAAAGGATACTTCACAGGCTGATGGTGAGAAACACATGAATGAATATTAACAACAATTAAAACCAGCCTAGCGAATGGTTCACGTAGGGTCTAAGCACCAGCAAGGCCAAAAACCAGGTAGAATGGAGGGTCTTGTATGGGCAGGTGTGCCTGGGCATGCATTTCAGATTCCAACATGGCCCAGAGGCTGGAGAGCAGGCGGGCAGGCACCCGCTGCAAGGAGGGCACACCACACCCAGCTCCTGGGACTCTGTGCAGATCACAGTGCAACTCGCCTTCATAGAACCGAAGCCATCCCAAATCCCACCCCACATGGAAGAACAGCCCTTTCCAGCCAGCGCCAGGCAGAGTTGCCAAACCAAGAGAGTGCAGCATTCGCACACACTAAGCGCAGCTCTACCTGTGAATGGTGCTAAGGACACAATGCCTCCCTTCTCAGGCCCTGTCAAAGGCCTCCCACCCCAAGGCCCTCCCACCACCTTCTTTCTTTCCTCTGCAAGTGAGTGCATGTGTGCATGCACATGCATGTGTGTAAGTGTCTACATGTGCGTGCAAGCATGCCCATATGTACGTCCCAGAAGGGCAGCCTGGAGCATCTCATCCATCACTATCATCTCATCCATCACTATCACCTGCAGATGAAGCCATCAGGAGAATGTCCTACAGGCTACAGCCTCAGGAACAATTGTCAGGGCAGGTGCGCTATCAGCGGTGTTTCCCAGGGCCACCAGGCTGGCAGGAGATGTCCAAACTCACTTTTATAGACACAAGGACTACAAGAAAACACACAAACCTCTTTTGACCTTGGCCAAGGAGCCCAATGCTCCGTGTCTGTTCAGCAGACCCCAGAGACAACATCCAGAGTAGCTGGGAAGATCATCCATAACAGAAGGTTAAAAACAAACACTCTTGAGGGCAGATGGTTAAAGAATACAGCATCCGATGAAAATGACAAACCATCTTAGCCGCCCCTACAAAACAGAGAATTCTACAAGCAGACCCAGGGCAGCCGGAGACTGTGACACCCAGCTGTGGGCTCAGTCCAGCTCCCTGGTTCAAGCAGCCAGGCCGCAAAAAGAACCCACGGCTGCACAAGGACCCTGCTGATCTCAGGTCTTCTCCAGATCTGAGGGTCGTGTGAGCCCTTGTGCTCCCAGCTCTGCCCATTCCTTGGCTCCAGCCCCCTGTCCACCTGCTCCCCTTCCCACACAATCCTGCATCCCCATGGCTTCCACATCTCACATGTAGAGCGCTGGTGGGAGGGGGGGACTCAAAAGGAAGGAAAGCTGAGACCACCACTGCCCAACAGTGTTCCGCCCCAAGGGCACCAACCGCCACCCCACTGTGTCCTCAGGTGCTGGGAGCGACCCCTCACAGCCTGGCCTCAGCCCCCTCCCTCCTCGGCCACACAATTCCATCGCCACCATTACTCCAAGCTCTCCTTCATCTTGCCTCTGGCCTGCTCAGCTTGTGGCAGTCGCACCCCCCTCCAGCCCCAGGCAACTTGAAATCCATTTCACAGGTAGAAAGTACTCACTAGCCAACGAATTTCACAAATAAGCACTGGGCCCCTTCTCACGCCACCTGTGGGCAGGCCCTGTGACAGCCCTGCTGGACAGATGCAGAAACCAAAGCACAAGAGGACCAGTGGCTTGCCGGAGGCCACAGTTGAAGAGGTGGCTCCAGCACTCAAACCCACAGCCTGGCCATGCCCTGAGCTTTACCACCATGCCACAGCAGCAGGCAGGCAGGCAGAGCTCCTCGGCAGTGCTTACCAAACCCTCCCCAAGCCCTCAGCCCACAGCCCATGCCTACAACTGACCACTTCCCACCGCCTTGTCATTCTGCAGGTCTCCCACAGTCTACCCCGCCTGCCAACAAACCTCTCCTCTCCTTCCCTTCCCAGAGGCTGGACCAGCCCCTGGCATATGTTCTGAGGGTCCTTCTCACCCACCCTTCTCCCTTCCCCAGACAGTCACTCCAGCTCGGGGTCTCACCTTCAACTGCCAGGTACCGATACAGAGACAGCACACAGCGAGAGGTCACTACCGGCCAAGGTGCCCCACACATCCCCAACTTAGAGGACATGAGGCTTTTGTAAGGCTTCCGTTTGTGCTGCAAAAACCACCATGAACTGTTAGAGAGCTCTTTGCAGCCATACGGAGGAGGGAGGTGGAGCAGCTCAATTCTGGAACCTTTAATGTCCAAGTTTATGCTGCCCTGTATTAAAAACAGACACACACAAAAAGTGAAGATTACTTTTTATTGATGTTAAACCAAAGTTTAGTAACACTTTCTGCAGGGGGTATAATAATCTCCCAAGGGCTAAGTAACTTTCTCTACCATTTTAATTTTTAGAATCCTGGTTTTCTTATTTCAATGTAAGTTCAATATTGAGTCTAATCTCAAAACAAATTTTGAGCGAGGCCAAATTGCTGACATTTAGCAAACACACCCACAACTAAAATAACCCAAGAAATCCCAACGTCAGAGCTGTTGAGCCACCACCTTCTTAGAGCACGCCCCCAAATAGCACTGTTGAGTCCCTCAAGGACAAGAAGCCCATGCCCTTCTCAAAACAGGAGTCCCAAAGAGGACAGAGACTGCTGTCCAGCATCCAGGACAAGCATTTAGGAGACCATGAACCGACCCCGCCCGCAAAATTTGACACCTCCCTAAGATAGAAATACCAGCACCTGCTGGGCCAACCCACACCTGCCTACCTCATGCATCTCCTCAGGGCCCCTCCTGCCCTTCCCCAAATGTCACTTCCTAGAAATGCCACTTCCCATCTGCCCCCAAGGGAGGTCAGGGCCCTGAAGGCCACTAAATTGTGGGACTCAGAGGGCAGGACCTGGTGTTTTCATAGCCATACCCCACCCCTGGCTCAGGGCCAGGTGTGTTGCAGTCCTAGATAAATGTGTGTGAACAAAAGTTATAGACATGGAGACTGCCTGTGGGATGCCAGGTGCCCACTGTCCCCCGGGCTCATATAACCAACCCACATAAATTTAATCTTAGATGCCAACTAGAACAAGGCAAGCTAGCTTGAAGGATGATCAGAGTCCCAGTCTATTCTAAAAGACACAGGAACAGACACAACTGCATGAAACAGGGCATGATCGCCACCTGAAGGACCAAGACCATTGCCTGCATTCGGGTCACGGCGGCTCTGGTTTTGTCCTCAAGCTCTTCTCTGGGTATAGTGGCCCTACCTGAGAGCATCCTTGTGTCTCCCTCCTCCCCACCTCTGCTCCTGCTGGGTCTAAGCCCAAACCCCTTCCCCACATCCCTGCCACTCTCCAAGGTTCCCTCAAAGTTTTCCAGGAGGCACTGGACCACAAGTTCGACTGCAGTACTCAGTCCACCACTGGGCTCACACCAATTTAGCGGGTGTGGCCAGCATTTTGGGAAACAGGCAGAACAGAGCAGACACCAGTGAGCAGGTCTTGGTGGCCCACGTAGGTCTTCATTCTGAAACGCGGATTCTAGGGTGTGGATCTGGGCAGGAGGTCCAGCGCCACCCTCAGCTCCCCATCCCACCCCAGGTATTAGGACACAACCGGGACTCTCCAAAAGCCAAAGGATCAGTCCACACAGGCAGATGCTAGGTATGTCAGCTTCTGCTTAATTTAGAAGGTCAAATGAGGTGACAACCACCTACCCAAGAATATAAACACTAAATGCTTAAGAGCAACGCATACAAGTTTGTGTTCCAATCTGCATCCTGTTAGCTGATTGAGTGAGAAGGTAAATGACATCATGTGCAGTTTAGGTGGGTGCAGGGCTGGAGGCTGATATGGGTGGGGAGGGACAGAGGATGATCTCCCATCCAGACCAGCCTCGGGAGCCACAACAGCCTGGGGAGAAGGCCAGCATTCTCCCCCTTGCATCCAGGGCCAGGGCTGGATTGAAAACACAGTAGTACCTGTGGCCCCACACCTGAAAGAAAACCAGCTCCTGGGCGCCATCCAACACCTTGCCCGCAGCTTGTTCTGCCCTCTCTCTGCGAAGAGGAGCTGTGCTGTGATCCTCAGGAGGCAAGCGGAGAGGGACCGTCTGGGCTAGGCAAGACCACCAGCACCTCTGCCGCGGGTGAGAGGACTGGCGTAGGCAGAGCCACAGCCCCAACCACAGCTCCCTCACTCAGCCTCAACCTGGATCCCACCTGCCCTGGGGAGAGACAAGGGCTGGGACACAGTCTTGGAGGCTAAGCACACTCGCTGGGCAGAGAAGAAAGGCAGAGGCAGG
>CAUYQG010231281.1:0-34487 GCA_963574415.1 Tarsius wallacei | reverse complement strand
TCAGATGCCCACATATCCAGGTGCACAGAGTACAGATAAAGCCTTAGCTATAAGATAACTGCGGAATAGCTGGCCTTTAGGTAGCAACAAAATTTGGTTGTAGCTCCCTCACAGACCTTTAACCGGGCAACTTCTCCCCCGAAGCATAGATTTTAACACTTGGACATACAGACTCCTCCCTTGGGAGCCAGAATTACCTATGTTTTAAACCCAGCTGAAACTAAATCCGCTCCTTACCCTCCCTTATTTTTAGGTACACCTCTCTCGGAGCTTACCTTCCTTATTTTTAGGTGCACCTCTCTCAGAGCGTCTCTTCACCTGAGATTAAGAGTTCTCTTGTGGTCATGTCCTTGTTTGGGTGCCAGATGCTGCAGCCCACGTGGCTGCCTTGAGGATCCCGAGAGAGTGGCGAGAGATTAAGAAAGATACAGACACAAAGATATAAAGAAAAACTGGGGCCAGGTGGGACACTTTCCTCTGATGGAGGAGAAGTGGCCCGGAACTAGCTCAGCATGTTTATTTTATAATCAAGCACAAAGGAAGTTGGAAGGGCTTCAAGGTCTGTGAGGGAGCTACAACCAAATTTTGTTGCTACCTAAAGGCCAGCTATTCCGCAGTTATCTTATAGCTAAGGCTTTATCTGTACTCTGTGCACCTGGATATGTGGGCATCTGAGATGCTGTTTCATGTAGTGGGCTGCATCCCCTGCCTTTGGCTAGGATGCAGAGCTATCAAGCGAGACTTTGCCTTCGTTTGGGGCCATTAGGCGAGACCTTGCCTTCACTTGGGGCCTTTACTCAAGGCCTGCTGCAGTGACAGTGCTCGTCTGCTCCCCACATCACATCTGCTCCCGACAAACTAGGTTACCCTTTTGGCAAGAGCTATGACCCTGCAACAACTACTTGGTAAATTCTATTGATGACAGCTTTTACTGGGAATAATCCACCCACTTTGTTCTTTCAGATTTGATGGCATTTTTTTTCCAGGTTATATTTTCTGTATAATACTAAAAAACAAAAGCTTACAAAAGTTTCAAATGTTATAGCTAATCCAGTTGATACATTAAATTACTTTAAAAGTGTAAGAAAAATCTTCCTCTTTTGTGATATAAAAATGGTGAATATGCACTAAATCATTAATGTTATAGTCTTAGCTGAACTATTTTATTACAGCTGCTTTTTTCCCAAGGTAGCATTTGGCCCCTTATTTAAAAAAATAAAATAGTAGGGTTCTATGTCTGAGTGAATACTAGGTGGAAACACCATTTTGGTAGCTAAGCAAGTCACATCAACCGCCCGCCCGCCTGGCACAATGTCCTGCATGTGGCAGACATTCATTAAGCATTTTTTAAATGGAATCAGACTGCCTTTTTTTAAGCATAGACTGCAGCAAACATGAGTACTTTGTGAAGGGCTGTCATCATTGTCATCTAGGAATTCAACATCATAAATATCAGTGCTCCCACAATGATGAATTCACCAGCAGACTAGAATATGTCTAGATGGGATTTCACAACCTGAAGTCCATGAAACCCCTGAGTATCCCCCACACACATGCAAATAAAGCGTTTGTTTGAAATGTATTTACTATTATTATTAATAAAAATATAATAATATAGCCAATATAATTAGTTATGTAATTAATTTATTATTATTACTGTTTAGTAGAGAAAAACTCATGACTTTCCTCATATTTACAAATATATCCATAAATAAAAATGTTAAGGAGCACCAGCTACTGTTAATTTCATCAAAAAAGAAAATAGTTGGAATTTATAAAGTTAATCAATGGAAAAAACATGCATATGCTGAGTATTTAAAGAATGTATATAGAAAAGTGATGTGCCAACCTGAATTTGCCAGGGTTGGCGTGATTCATTCAAGTAGAACAGACTGTTTTTGTGAGTGATCATATGTAAAAAAGATGGATGACAGCGTTGCAGATCCTTTAAAAAATGGTATGTGTGTTTCTTTCAGCTTTGGGAGATGAGCATTTAATAGGAGTGAGTATGAATTCCTTTACTCTTATGGAATTTACCAGGCTGATACAGAAATTTGCAAGGACATTTTCAGTATCATCATTTTTCTGTGGAAGAGACTTAGTGGAAACACATTAGCTGCTACAATCCCATCAATAACAGAGAGAGAACTCTTAAAGTCTGAAATAGTTAATTACCTTCTGGAGAATCTTAGGAAGCTGAAGATTTAAGTTTAGACTCCTACTTCATGTTAAAAGAAAACTGTCATGGTCTTATCATAAGTTTTAATGTGTGATTTTTTTTCAGATAAGATTGTTACTGTGTAAACTAATCCTGCTACCTGTGAACTGATGTATTCAATGTTAATAGCAGTAGAATTTGGCACATGGGTGTCAAAAACCCACATAGCAATGGCAAATATACAGATGTATGCAATAATTAGTTGAAATGTGTTAGGAAGTTATATTTTTCATTTGTATTGTTGGGGAGACTTTTGTTGTTCAAAAGAAATACTTAACTGCAGATTTGGAATCGAACCAAGGTAGAATAATTCTATTTATAGGCTGCTATGGAAACTCTGTTTTAATTATCCTGTCGAAAAATTGAGGATTTTTGCAGAAAAGAATTATCACACTGTGCATCTCAAACTTTAATATACATACAAATCACTTAAGCATCTTACTAAATGCCCATTTTAATTTAGTGAACCCAGAATGGGTCCTGAGATTTCGCATTTATAGGAAGTTCCTAGGAAAAGCTGATGCTGCTGGTCTATAGAAGCAAGGATAGAAAGATCTGGACCTCAGGCAGAGGTAGGACAAGACATAATCAATGTGGATATATTTATCAGAATTTTTTTTGTTATGATTTGTGTCCCTTTGAGAAGTAAAGCTCTTCTTATATTTTCACAAAGAGTTGAAGTAGATGTTGGACCTGACAAAAGGAACATGACAGAATGACACATTGAAGCCTCTCCAAGTTGATAGAGAGCAGTCTCCTTAAGATGGGTATACGCCACATCTGAGCTCCCACCTGAGGATAAATTAGAGTGGTCTTCTCCACTGTACACTAATGAGAGAATGAGAGTGAAAAAGGCAGATAACATCTTGCCATTATTATAACAATAGTTTTGACCTCATGGACTCACTGAAAGTGTCTTGGGAATCCCCAGGTATCCATGGACCGCACTTTGAGAAATGCTGCCATATAGGAAACTACACATTGTATGTCTGTGCCTTTGCAAGTAACAGTAAATTTATATTCAGAGCAACCAATGAATCATAAAATATCCAAGCCACTGGCAGTTTTGGTTCCTCTTCATTAATACAAACCCTTTTTAATTATCCTGATAGAAACCCACACTCTTGATATTCTGGACAAAATATATGCAAATGGAATGCAAACAAACTTGTTCAAAATATCTCCAGTGGTTAATTAATTAGAAACCGTATATTTGGAGGAAAATATAGCAATTACTGGTTTAAAAAAAAAAAGTCAACACTTAGAACAGTGAGACAAAGAAATAGGTCTGAGAATACGGTCAAAAGCTAGGGTCTCCAGGTGCCACAATTTGGCCTGATTCAGACTATCATCTTTGTAAGAACTGGAAACATTGTTTAGTAGAGAAAAGTATCATTTCAAAAGAGTTATCTTTGTGTTATAGTAACTGTAACAGATTATGAAGTTGCATGTTCATATTCTCTTTCCCTGTTGTAGTCACTGGAGTTACTAGCTGGAAGGAACCTTGTGCTGGGAGGAGGGACTTTCTAGACTGAGAATTGCAGCTCCTGTAGCAGTCTACTGTATCTACTGTTCTTACGGTTCTTAATGATGGCCTGGGAAGATTGGGCTGGCCCAGAGAGTAGTGAAAGTAGAACAGAGAGTTCACATTGATTATAATTATTAATATGCATTAGATACCTTAAAAAGTGCTAAATGATTTTAAAATACTGTGGTATATTCACCTACCAAATGCATCACTTTATACTTTTGTTCCTCCTCGCTCTCCTGTTTAAGGTACAAAGAAGTAAATTGTTATTTTATACTGAGACACAGTGCCTGAACATGGGTCAACTAATCAAAGTAGTAAAAAATTGGGAAAAGGAACCTTTCGCCTTTAACCATAATCTTGTCCCCCGCTGCCCTAGCAATGCTGAAATATTTTATTATAACTCTACTCAAGCACCATCAGCTATGGAAATTATGCCAAAGGCAAATGTAGGAAGAGACAAACAAAGATGCCCCAAATATGGGCGGGTCAATCACATATTTTTTTAATAAGAGGGCAAAAATAAAGCCAAGGTTAAAATCTGGCCACAACAATAACACTAGGCCAAAAATAACTTGATTTGAGACTTTTTACCCTGAAGAGGACCTGGGTTAAAAGATTCTCAGCAACAGAGAGCGAGGGCACAGACATATTACCAGAAAGGTTAAATGAAATCACAATCACTGCTGTGGCGACAGGCTGAGTTCAATATAGCCCTCTTTCAAGGCTAGAAAATCTTTCCTTGAGATGGTCTAGACTAATTCATGACAGCATCATAGAAGCCACTGGTTAAGTCAGCACAATCAAGACAATATTCTATACCCGAGCTAATATTATATAAAGACAGGCAACTAATTAGGCTGTATTATAAGCTTGCTTCTTGTTTTTCTATTCTTTGGTTGAAAAGAAAGCGCTTTGGTCCTAAGCCTACTGTATGAATCTGTCCTGTTCCTTATCTCAAATCCTTGAGTCCTACCACAAGTATTGCTGGTGTTATAAACCCCTAAATTTCTACCTCTGCAAGAGGTCTAATAGTAATCTATATTGAGATTTCAGCAATGATTTAAGCAAAAGAGTGAGAAACTAATGTCATATTGTTTTGATAATGTGATGAATTCACAAAACTTCCTATTTTAGGGTTTCCCATCTGTTAGAATTAATTAGAATCTGTTAGAGAGGTTAATTCTGCTGAAGTTCTAGTTTTCATTATTTTTATCAAAATATATTGAATATCTGCAAGGAAAAATGATATTTTTATTATGACTGTTTACATGTCTTTACCTGACTTCAGAAGGCAGGTAATAAAATTCCTCTAATTTAGCTAATATGTGAGTCATTAGTAATTTTGTGTGGATTGACATTTCTCTTAAATGGAGTATTATATTTTAATATAAAATATTCTTCATTTGTGGGTTGGTATCATCTGGATTTTTAAAAACTCTTTTTTTAATAGATAAGATTGGGCACTTGATAGGGCATTTCAGAGATATTTACTTACTGAAAATTATAAAAACAAGCTTCCTAGAAATACCCAGTACTGCTTCCTAAGCAATTATGTCAACTACACATACCTAGACATTGACTGAGAAAAAAAATCAAGCAATAAGATAAAATAGACTAAAGATTTAAAGTTGAATCAATGAATCATTTAACTTGTAAATCAGCTAATAAAATATCTCTAGTTTACTGGGTAAGAAGTTTGCCCCATTGCTAGTTTAGATTATGGTTAAAATTATAGTTAAAATAGTTCTTTAGTGAGAAAAAACAGATCTAGAAACTATTTAAAAACCGAAACTTCAGAAATGTGAAGTATACATAGTAGGTAGGATTTTTAAAATACAAAGATTTAGTAATAAAGGAAATTATAGTGTCTTTGTTAGAAATACCACTTTTTTCTGAGAGAAAAAGGAGGAAATGCTGGAAAATTCAGTGAATAAGGAGAAATACTAGGAATCTAAAACATATATATTTTTTTTTACTAAATGTCTAGCTATAAGAAAAAATAACCTCCCTACATAATCTGTCATACTTTTAAAGAACACGTAAGTAAATATTTGATTCCTGTTATATTTTTTCTAGTTTTTGAATTTGTAATGTTTAATAACTTTCTTAATGAGATCCAGTGCATTTCTTCTGAACATTTACATTTAAAAGTTGTTGTTTTCTGTGTATATGCCTAGTCAGTATTTAAAACTTTTTAATACCTTACAATAGCCTGTCTTTTTGCTCCCATAGTAATCGTTTGGAAGCATGGACAAGAGATGTTGCTTTCTTACTCAGACAAGAAGGCAGGCCTATGGTTAACCTTATCCCTAATAAAACTAAAGTAAGAGTGATGGAAAAAGACTGGGCGAATACAGACAAAGCAGTAAACTGGTTAAGAAGGGAAGCAATTAATCACACCGAACCATTTGTTCTTTACTTGGGATTAAATTTGCCACATCCTTACCCTTCACCATCTTCTGGAGAAAATTTTGGATCCTCAACATTTCACACATCTCTTTATTGGCTTGAGAAAGTAAGTAAGTACACTAGTCAACAGTAGATGTTAACATTATGTCTGTGGCTTATTGTATTAACTCGTTTCTTTTATTATCACTTTTAAAGAAAAATTAGAAAATTGTATATTCAACTGTGACCAATAACTGGTTTGACTAAAAAAAAAAAAAAAAACTAAAGGGGCAATTTACAGAAATAAGTGCTAAAACTCAGAAACCTGCTTCTGAGTTGAATACACTTGCATATGATATGTCTATAAGAAGAGAAACTGAAAGCCATTCCCTTAGGAGTGTAGGCAGTCTTCACTTGGTACAGTTTAGGATCATAAAAATTACATTATGGCTGGGCTAGGTGGCTCAGCCTATCATCCTAGTACTTTGGGAGGCCAAGGTGAGTGGATTGCTTGAGCCTGCAGGTTCGAGACCAGCCCAGGCAACTTAGCAAGACCTCATCTCTATAATAAATACAAAATTAGCCGGGCATGGTAATGTGTGCCTGTAGTTCTGACTATTAGAAGGCTGAGGCAGAAGGATCACCGGAGCCCAGCAGGTCTATGCTGGGGTGGCTGTGAGCATGCCACTGCACTCCAACCTGGGCAACAGAGTGAGACGCCAGCTCAAAAAAAAAAAAAAAAAAAATTACCACATAAGCTGAAAGTCTTCAAAAGAATCTTAATAGTCGCCAGGCTTGGTGGCTCAGCCTGTAATCCCACACTTTGGGAGGCTGAGGTGAGTGGATTACCTGAACCTGTGGGTTCGAGACCCGCCCAGGCAACTTGGCAAGACCTCATCTCTACAATAAATCCAAAAAAAAAAAAATTAGCCGGGCGTGGTGGAAGGATTGCTGGAGCCCAGCAGGTTGAGGCTGTGGTGGCCGGAAGCGGCCACTGCACTCCAGTCTGGGCGACAGAGTGAGACTCCAACTCAAAAAAAAAAAAAAAGAATCTTAATAGTCAATGGGAGAAGTGGCTATTTTTCTGTAAAAAAAAAAAAAAAAAGGCTATAAATAGAAATAGAAAAATAATAAAACTAATATTTAGTGTACTGTAATGAAAACATTGAGAATTAAGGGGGTTTTTGGTAAAAAACAAAACAAAACAAAAACAGTTTGTTAAAAATTTATCAGTAGTTTGAACAGTCCTTGCCTTGTCATATAACATATGATACAGTCCTTGCCTTGTCATATAACATATGATACAAAGCAAGCATCTTCTCTAAGACTTGACAAATTTTCATTATTACTTTAAAAAAATTTTTTTTAAAGATTTGGGGTACAATTCAGGGTTAAGTATAAAAATGTTCAATATGCAGGTACTGTAGTTGATGAGGTGTGCCCCCCTCTTCCTGCAGAATCACACTACTGCCAGTCCCGCCCCCCCCCCATTGTTTCTTTCTAAGTTTGGATCACCATCCAACATTTTACCATTTCCACTTTCAATGTCATGATGTATCTCCAAGAGTTTCTTTAATGTGGAAATGTTTACCATTGTCACTCCTTTGAGATATCTTCCTCCTTCATGACAACCTTCCTCATTAATGTCATTAAGTGTGCCCTCACTAAGTTCCGAGTTCCTCTGGCTACATATCTAGAGCCTCTGGAATGGTGGCAATGTCAGCATTCCCAGGTCAGCTGTTTCTTCTGTAACTTCATTTATGTTTTATTTCAATTTCACTACCAGACTTATCGCTTTTTTTTTTTTTTTTTTTACTGCACATTCATCTTTGTTGACCAGTTCCTCTTTTGATAATGTATTATTATAAAGGGTCACATGGATTTATCACTGGGAGGCTGGGAGGTAAGAAGACAGCACAAGTAAATTCTCTGTGGTCTGTGCATGTACTGGATAGCCAATCTATGACGCACTTTGAAAGAAACAACATGATTAGTCACTGAATGTAATGTGTATCTGTTATATACATAGTGATTTGTTGGGAGACTGGCATTATTTAACTAAGCTGTGATAACTGAAATTTGTGCATCAGCACCATGTGATGCAAGGACTACCTATATTTTGAATAGTCTTTAAACCAGATTTAAGTTACTCTAAAAGCCCTAATCAGAAACACTAATATAGTGCATCCTATTCTACAGGAAATAATATCAGAGTTTCAGATATTCCATATATTCTTAAAAATTTCTATGTGGCTCTACCTTAAAAAATTTGTCTGGAATTAGTATTAGCCAAATGAAATGAGTTAAATAACTTTCAACTAAATAGTAAGTAAATGTTTGAACTTTTTGAAAGTTTCATGACTAAAAGATATATTTGAATTAAAGGTCTAATCTAAATTATATTTTTCAACACTGTAAGTAAGCGTTTTATGTATTAAAAAGTAGTATTTCTTTTTAACAAGCATTTGGCTATCTCATTAGATGCTAGCATTGTTACCAGTGAATTATTAGGAAAAAGGAGTCCATATTCTTAGGCTGCTGATTTTAAAGTTTTGATTTGGTCATATAAGTATAAAGTACTTAGATAATTTCTGGGCTAAAATGCTGTCTAACTTAGCTAATATTTTTCATTGATATGTATAATTGTAAAATTATGTTATAACTATCTCACTATATATATTCAGATATTTATGTATACCTTTTGTTGTTACTGGGAATATTAACAATTTATTCCTGTTTTATGAATTTGATTACTATTTTCTTTACATAATTCATTGCTATTGTTTTCTGCTATTCTAAGTAATTAAGTATTGTCTGGTTCACCAAACATACTTGTTGCAGGAGAAGAATACTACTGCTTTTCTAGAATAATGAAATTTTTTCTTCCTTTTATAGGTATCTCATGATGCCATCAAAATCCCAAAGTGGCCACCTCTGTCAGAAATGCACCCTGTAGATTATTACTCTTCTTATACAAAAAACTGCACTGGAAAGTTTACAGAAAAAGAAATTCAGAATATTAGAGCATTTTATTATGCTATGTGTGCTGAGACAGATGCCATGCTTGGTAGGTGGCAAAATTAATACACAATTACATGAAGAAAAACTATAATATTTTCCAACAAACTGTGATCATACTGGTTGGTGGCTTGCGTGAACATCCTCAGATATTTCTCATAACAGTTGCTTAGGTATTTCAGACTTAGAACTATGAGAATCTCAACACATATAGCAATTAGATATCTTGCGTTTTTTCTAGAATAAAAAGCTCTATCTTAATTATTCACAAATTCTCAAATTTGTAAATGCTCAGATTTGTTTACACATAAAGAAAGGGGCATGGAAAGCTACCATCTGCTTAAAACAAATTTTTTTTTTTAATGGGTACCTGTATAATCAATGTTTGTATACCTAACCCTGAATTGTACCCCACATCTTTATAATTTAAAAAAAAAACCAAAAAAACAAAAAAACTTTGTACTGAACCAGTTAGGATTGCTGAAAAGTAAAGGTTTGGCAGATAGCTGGGGATGCTGATGTTAAAGAATGGAAAAGGGTCTTTCATGTCAGGCTAAAGAATTAGACAGTGAGAAGCTGGGAAAAGGTTTTAAGCAGGGATGTGACGTGATCATGATAGGCATTTTAGATAGCCTCCAGGTGTACAAGGGATACTGTGGGGTGTGTGGGAGGGGGGCATGAGGAATGGAGTCAGGACTGATTAGGAAGTGATTCCACCTGTCCAGCTGAAAGATCATGAGGGCCTCAACTCTATGAATAACTGAGTAGAGCAGGGGATCTCAATTCTCAGAAACAATGGGCTTTTAAAATAATACAAACCCCAGTACCCCAGATTCAGGAACTGCCAAAATAGGGAGGCCTCCTCTCTGACTTATGTTTTATTGTGGTCGTCTTAATTACAATGAGAAGGAACACAGGGATTGGTCAGAGGAATTTTAGTGTCCAGTGATTCCCTATCCAAGAATTTGCTAAACCATACTCCTATACTATCTGTGCTGCCTCCAGCACTTCTTCAAAGGCGGGAAGCCCTCAGCCAACTTCATGAGTGTGAGCTGGTGATTGCTTAGGGGTTTGGGAGGAAAATTAGCAGAGGAGCTTTGACCGTTTTATTATTCCCTGTTGCACATAAATTGTGGGTCAGTGGTGATATCGGTGGTTTTATCATCTGAGACATGTACAGTGCTGACATCCAGCTTGTCTTTCTTTTCTCATTCGAGACAATGAGGGAAGATCTTTTTTCCTCCATTCTCTGACAGAAACATAGAAAGTAAGCATGATTTCCAGATACAGATGCTTTGAGCAAGAGTCCCTATGAGTATTATATTTTCTCCTTCTTCTCTCTAGTCTATCAGCTGAGAAGCGAGCACATGAAACTTGGTATGACTCACTTAAGAACAATAGATATTACCCAGATGTTAAGAAGCATAAAGACAAACTTTTATCGAGTTGAGCTGTTATAAACTTAATGTGATAGAATAGAGCATGACCTCAAAGCTAATTAATAGATTTATCTTGATTTGTTGTAGGTGAAATTATTCTGGCTCTTCGTCAGTTAGATATTCTTCAGAACACGATTGTCATATATTCCTCCGACCATGGAGAGCTGGCCATGGAGCACCGGCAGTTTTACAAAATGAGTATGTATGAAGCAAGTGCACATGTTCCACTTTTGATCATGGGACCAGGAATTAAGGCCAACCTGCAAGTATCAAATGTGGTTTCGCTTGTGGATATTTACCCTACGATGCTTGGTAAGTAATGCAGTTCTGTAAATATTTATTTGTAATAATGTTGGAGAACGAACAAGCCAAGTAGTCAGAGGTCTTGCTGACTTGCATATAACCCTGAGCAACTCATTGAACTGTGAGCCTCATGAAAAATGAGGGTAGTATTTCTCATGTTTCTGTGGCTTTCACTTACTATAGTCATTTTCCCTTTAAAAGATTTACAATCAGAATATGACTATAAAGTCAGCTGTGTAAGATATTCAGGTTTATAACTTTATAGATATGTTTTATTCATTGTTTGATTCTCCACCTCCCTATACTGTAAGCATTTCCTTTTTGGATTATTCTATCTACTTGGAAACTGCTATGAACATATTTTTCTTCAGTCTTTTTAGATAATTTTGTATTATTTGCTTAACTAGCTTCTTAATTCTACAAGCACTGCATAGGTATAGAAAAGCAACATTTAGATAGGGGTAGTTAGCAGTTTTTGTTGAAAATACTAGAAAAACGACATCATCACATTCAAATAGAAATTATACAGAACTATTCATTTTGATCTAGTTCAGCAGAGTTACTTTAAATTCTTTAGTGTTTAAACTCTGTAATCACTCTATTCTAAAGCACCATCAGTGCAAAAAGTACCATCAATTCATAAATTTTGGTGAAAGAAAAAAAAACACAACAAGATACATAGATATATACATATCAATATATGTTCTCTAATTTCAGAAATGTTAAGATGTGAAAGAAACGTGCATCTTAAAATTAAAAAAAAGAAGAGTTCTTTTTATATCCTTTCTGCTACAAAGCCTTTCCCTTTATGTAACTAAATTTTTTCAACTTAGTTTCAATAGGGGCCTTTCCTTTTTTCTTTTATATCACATCACTTCTTATATATTTGAACACAATTGTTTCTTATTCTTGAATTTTTAATCTGTGCAGCTCCTTAGCCATCAGTTGCTGGCTTCCCTTTATCCCAAAGCAGTTATCACACTTAGCCACATCTCAGCCACTTTCTCACTCAACTTCCAGCCAATCCCTATTACTTTTCCTTATTGCTGTATTTTTATGAGGTTTATATGTAATGATATGTATTTGTGTGTCTCTTATTACCATCGCTAGAGTTTTATGTGTATATGCTTATATATGGTGGTATTTCTTTACAGTTTCTTTCTGTAATTTTTCCTCATGTAGAACTCTCCTCACCCTCCCCATTCCCAAAGAAAACCCTCTTTGGGTTATCATATTTGTTTAACTTTTTAGCCTTGTTTTGTTTCTTAAGGTACAGTGACCAGATCTGCAAAAAGTATTATAAAGGAATATGAAAAGTTGGGGTGATTCTTTGTCAGTTTTTACCTTAATATATTTCATAGTGAAATTTGGCATTTTGTCTGTTGATTCTGGTAAATAAACAGTCCAATATCTTTAGGGAGTGGTCTACAGTGAGCCCTATTCTATTCCTAGACATTGTATCACCTTTTATGTTAGCTGATTAATATACATGTTTTAAGTCATTTTTCTTTAAACATTGCTTTATATTTACCCACATGTAAATTTTGTATTCTATAATCTTGAGACACTATTATCACTGCTTGCCATTTTGTATATCGTAAAACTGACAGGTCATCTGAAAAATGACAGATTTCATAATGTATTTATCTAACAGATCATATCAGAAAATATTAAATAAAGTTGGTTAGAATAGAATTTTTATGTCTCTACCTAGAGGGGGACCTAGTTTATGTTACTTGATAATAAGAATTTCTTTAAGAGCAAAACATTCCCAGAAATTCCTGTGTATTTGATCCCTACTCTTCTGGACATGATTTAGTTCCCTGCAATTATAGGCTTTTTTCTGCAACTTGTCAATTATTAAAATTTTCTAAAACTCATGGTTTTATATAGGTTTTTTTTTTACACGATTTTTGGTAATAGACTCCTTCTAAACCACTTTTCTCTGCAGTATATATTTTTATCAACAGCCTTTAGATCATGTGTTAATTAGGCCTGCCCAACAAGAGTAAAGGAAGTAAAGCCAAAAATAAGTGTCTCTCCAATTCTAACCCGAAAATTAAATTCACATATTCAAGGCTTAGCTCAGTTTAAAATGTGTTTAGTAATAAATATTCATTTTATTCAGAAGGGAAAAGCTACATTTAAGTGATTTATTAGTGGGGAGAGTAAATGGAGGAGAATACCTATGGATGAGTCTTTATGCTGAAGCATCCTATTAACCATACATTAACAGAGATAGGGTGGAAAGGGAAAGATGCAAGATGCAAAGGAAGATAGTGCAACAAGGACCTCACTGTTGGGTCAGACACGATGGGTCATATCTATAATCCCAGCACTTTGAGAAGCCAAAGTGTGGGGGATTGCTTGAGCCCAGGCAGGACAACATAGCAAGACCCCGTCTATACAATAAATGAATAAAAGTTTAAAAAAGAAAAGAAAAGGAAACTTATGTTGGAGCCAGGCAACAATGTTGTAACAGCATAATTTTGTTTAAAATTAATCTTTTTAAAATTATAAAGGCTTAAGATTCATAGAGCTCTTATAAATCTATAAGAAAAAGAGAAATACCCTATATAAAAACAGACCAAAAGAGATAAACAAGCAATGCACAACAGAAGATATACAAATGGTCAAGATATTTTTAAAGATTCAAACTCGGTAGTCATAAATATATTAAAACAAGAACATACCATTTGTATTCCACATATAGGATTTGCAAAAATTAAAAATTAGAAAATCTTAGAAGTAGGTCTTCCCATATACTGCTACTGAAAATATAAACTGACCAATTTTCTATAGGCAAATATTGTATTATGTTTCTGATTTCTTAGAAGTGTGCATACTTTTTGACCTAGGAATTCCAATTTTAAGAAATAACCTATAGCTATGCACAAATATTTATCTCTGTGGATATTTATTATAGAATTCAGAAGGAATTAGGAACAGTATAAATGTCTAGCAATAATGAATTGAATAAAAAATTGTCAATTTTATTTTAAAAAGTAAAATATGTGAGCATAGCCTCCATATACTATTAAAAAGAAAATGTAGACTGTAAGATTTTATAAACAGGGTTTTTTGTTTTGTTTTATTTGTTTTTTGAGAGAGGATGTTCATCTAATTTCCTGTCCCAATCAGCTCATTTTTTTAAGGAGTACCGGTAACAATTACACCAAGATTAATAGGCATAAGCTGAGGCTGTTGCCTTGTTTCACAGCTTTAGCAGCCAACAAAACAGATAATTCTGATGGTCCATGTTTAATCTGATGTTTAATTCAGCCTTTTAAAATGAAAGTCCTCAGTGCTGGAAGAATTTAAACCTACTTTATTAGTGATTAACTCTAAAATTAGACCTGTGAGACACTATGCTGTTTCACCTCTGCTTAATAAATAAACTTATACATATTGGGATAAAGTACTTACAAAGGACTTCTTATTTTGTTCTAAACAATTGGGGGTTTAAAATAGATATAAACTATAATATATTCTTAGAACTCTAAAGGTCTTTTCTTTATTAGCTTAGCTGTAGCTGTATTTTTTTTTTCATGAATCCCACGTATGAAAAAGGGTATAAGCTTGTAAAGAAAAATTATATAAAGAGAAAAATTTGTTTTGAGATTGATTTTTCAAGGATGAACTTTACTCATAGTATAGTTGGGCTTTAAAACAAGATATTTGCGTTTTCTGGAAAATAAAATGAAATTAAAACTCTGAAATAGTTATGAAACAGAAATAAACACTTCTGATGTCAAAAAACAACAGCAACAAAAAAACCTCTCAAATCAAGGCCTCAAGCCAGACTTCCTCTTCCCCCCCATTCTATGGACCTTAAAAAATGTCATATAAAAGATGCTGATTCGGGGCGGGTGAGGGCAATGGGATTAATGGTGGTAAATATCTGTCTGGGGATGGGGAGACACCTCTTATCATCAAGGGTGCCTGAGCGAAGCATTTTTGTATACCTAACCCCTAACTGTACCCCACAATACCATAATAAAAAATAAAAATATTTTTAAAAAAAATTTTTTAAAAGATGCTGATTCAAAAGCCCATCACTAGAAAGATATTGAATAGGAAAAATCAATTGGGAGTCCTGTTTTAATAAACCTACCTTACTCTCAGGAGTCTGTTGAAATTTAAGATGCCACAGTGCTTTTATTTTAAAAAGTCTGAATTTACAAATCCTTTTTAAAAGGTATGTTAAACGTGCTTTCTTTTCTAAAAAATATTTTATGATAAAGTGGGAAGAGTATTCTTAGTTTATTTATCCTATGGGTCCTTATAGTATGCTATCATATTATCATTTCCTAATACAGTACTGGCAGAAAAGTGCCATATTTATGAATAGGAATTCTTTATAGTATTTAAGCTGATATCATCATTTCAGAGATTATTCTTTTAAAATGACTCCCCCAAATATATTATTCTCTAAAATCTAGTATTAGCTTTCTTTAGTATGGTGAAAAATAAAAGCAGTTTCATTTTGAAATTAAAATTGTTATTATTTTCACTTTTAAACTTAATTTTATGTGAAATTTTTTCTTTTAATAGTTGATATTTTTGTAAAACACTTGCCTCTCTCATTTAAAAGATAAGTCTAGGGTTTTTTTAAATTGTGAGAATGTAATTATATAAAAATGTAGTTGTAGTTAAAAGAATACGTAATTGCTAGTGATTTAAATTGCAAAATTCTACTTGTTACAGGATCTTAGTGGGAGGCTGGGGATGGGCAGATGTTTTGCATAGACTATTATGTTTTTATTGGCTGAGAAATATTGTGAAATTGAATACTATAGTAAAGCAAGGCTTATGGTGTAGTTTTGTTTTGTTATTTTTTTCTTTTTTTTCCAAGTTGGAGTCTAACTGTCGCCCAGGCTGGAGTGCAGTGGCCGCTCCCGGCCACCGCAGCCTCGACCTGCTGGGCTCCGGCGATCCTTCCACCTCAGCCTTCCAAGTAGCTGGAACTACAGGCGAGCGCTACCACGCCCAGCTAGTTTTTTTGATTTATTGTAGAGATGAGGTCTCGCCTGCCCAGGCGGGTCTCGAACCCGCGGGCTCAGGCAATCCACTCACCTCAGCCTCCCAAAGTGCTGGGATTACAGGCTGAGCCACCGAGCCCGGCTGAAAGATACACATTTTTCAATTAAGTTATATGTGAAACAACTACCTTCAGAAGATTTATAGAGGTCTTTGTTTACTTCCATATTCTCCTTTAGCCTAGTTTTCCTCAAATACAGTCAAGTTAAATTAACTTTCTTATTAAATTTTGTTTCATTTCTAACATTGCAGATATAATTCTATTTTCCATTGGAAATATTTAAATATGCATAAAACATGGAACAATGAAACCAGAAAAGTGGTGAGGGAGGCAGCAGCAGACTCATATTGGAACTACCCTGAATACCCAGCCATGATGAGTGGTAATTTTTCTATAGGAAAAAGGCAGTTTGAGTTCCAAACAGATACTTGAAAAGCAGTTTTTTAAAATGCAACCTGTTTTTAAGTTGGACATTTCTCATGCTATCGTTCTATATGTCTGTATTTGATAAGTTAAAAATAAATTTTTTTCCGCTATCACTTTAACCCAAGATTTCTCAAGGTGTGTTTCACAAAATACTAGTACCTCAAGTTGCTACTTGAGAATTTAAAAAAAAAAGCTCTGTTATCAAATAACTTTGGAACACATGGTATACTATATACCACTCTTGAAGGTTTATAACCCACATCAGCAATAAATTTACATCTATAGTAAATTTGCCTATTTAATTTTATTTAACCATTGTTTTACAAACATATGTGACTACTAAACCCCTTTCTTGTATAGGTGTTTTTAATATCCCATGAAACAAATGTTGGGAAACAACTGTGATTATTTAATCATTCAGAGAGAAAAAAAGAATAGTGATATTAACTGTTATTTATTGAGGGCTTTGGTGTACCAGGCACCATTCTCATAATTTTACATAAAGTATCTTATTTAAACCCAGAATGAACCTATGAGATGCAAGTACTACTATTATTGCTCTTTTACAGATGAGAAAACTGAGGTTAAGAGAAGTGAATAACTTGCCCAAGGTCACCTGGCTAGTGGTGTAAGCATTTAAATCTAGTCAGAAATCCATGTACAGTTTCTAGTCTCTGATTTTAATGGTATGAAAAATGTAAATGATGTCATTTATGAATGTTCAACTAATCAAAGAATGCGTTATTACAATATTGTGTTGTTTTTGTTACGTAGACATTGCTGGAATTCCTCTGCCTCAGAACCTGAGTGGATACTCTTTGTTGCCATTGTCATCAGAAGCATTTAAGAATGAACTTAAATTCCAAAACCTGCATCCGCCCTGGATTCTAAGTGAATTCCATGGATGTAATGTGAACGCTTCTGCCTACATGCTTCGAACCCATCAATGGAAGTACATAGCCTATGCTGATGGCACTTCAGTGGTGCCTCAACTCTTTGGTAAATGTGTTGATATATTAAGCATAATATTATTTGTAAGGAACCACCCTACATAGCATTGCTCAAGTGATCCAATAACCACTATAAAATAAATGAGTATCTGTACCTTCTCATGCTGGGGCAATTTGCAAATAGTTGCCCATGTGAGGAACAGCTTCCTTGCAAATCAGTGGCTGAGTTTCAGAGAAAGTGCCCTAAGGCTTTTGATCTGGGTCTCATGGCTGAAATCACTGTTTTCTCTGATTAGGGTATCTTGTAATATTCATGGTTATCTTTCCCAGTCAGTAGTCAACACCTTCTCATTGCACCTAGGTTTCACCCATTCTGAGGGATTAACACCTGTCTTATGGAGCCTGACATCCTACATATAGTATTTAATGTTCACCACGACCCTACAAGATAGTACCATTAGTCTCATTTTGTAGAGAAAGAGACTAGGGTTCAGAAAAATCCAGATACCTCTACAAGGTTTCACAGCTAAGAAGTAGCAGAACTGAGATTTCAACATATTTCTGACTCAAAAATGCTCCTTCTACCCTATAAAAATGTCTGCCAGCCTCATTACACTATTAATTTTTAAACAGCATTATTGGATTTAGGGCTTTACTTACCCTTTGTCCTCATTTTATACCATATGTGCTAAAGCCATTACTAATAGTTGTTAATAGTTATTTCTAAGTTTTCTTCCCAGTTACAAATATCAAAATTATTAACTCAAAATAATTACTTAGGGACCAGACTGGCTAGCTCCCTTAGCTTTAAAAGCAGGAAAATCTCATCTTCAAAAGAAAGTCCTTAAATTTTCATCCTGATGAATAATGGGTGCCTCTTGCTTATTCATTGACCATTGTCAAATGAAATTTATGGGAAGCCATTGTTTTGAACCGAGCTTCTACACGAAGTCTAACAGAGTAGATAAAAAAAGAATGGGGTCCCTCACACTAATCAAACTGAACTTTAAAACAGGCCAGTTTCAAACACACACACACACACACACACACAAAGGAGGTTCACAATAATAAGTCAGAAGGGGCTCAGTTTACCTGAGCCGGCATGATGAGTGCCCTCTGTTTTTACCTTATAAGGAAAGTAACTCTGTAACTATCAATCTGCTTTTGTTCTTGTTTCTTGCCTTCCTTTTTCTGCCTATACAACCCATCTCTCGGCTAGGCTCGGTGGCTCAGCCTGTGTCCCAGCACTTTGGGAGGCTGAGGCAAGTGGATTGCCTGAGCCCATGGGTTTGAGACCAGCCCGGGCAACTTGGCAAGACCTTGTCACTACAATAAATCAAAAATTAGCCAGGTGTGGTAGTGCATGCCTGTAGTTCCAGCTACTTGGAAGGCTGAGGCGAAGAATCATCAGAGCCCAGCAGGTCGATGCTGGCATGACCATGAATGTGCCACTGCACTCCAGCCTAGGCGACGAAGTGAGACTCCAACTCAAAAACAAAAACAAAAACAAAAAAACCATCTCTTCTACTCAACTCATTGGAATGTCTTTTCTGCATCTTTAAATGGGATGCTGCCTGAGTCATGAAACACTAAATAAAAGCCAGTTAGGACTTCAAATTTGTTGAAATTTTGTTTTTTAACACCATGTTCTACAAAACACATGTGGCTATCAAAGGACCAAGAGAGGGGAATCAGCCTCTTCTGTATTCTCTAGGCTTTAGTTACTGACTTCCCTTTCCTAAAGAGGTGCCATCTGAAGTCACCTAGCAAAGTCACATCTCCAGGGTCTCCTGGCTAATGCACTCAAATAGGCTCATAGAGATTTTTCCCCCAACATACAGTGTTCATTTACTCTCTGAAGTTAATTGTCACAAGATCTTTGACTTGCTGTTTTTTCCAATTAGAGTGGCACCCTAGTTACATCTCTGTCTTCCTATGCCATAATAAAAAGTATGTTTATGGATGTGAAATATTTATCATTTCATTTTTACTGGTGGTAATTAGGGAGTTTTTTGTTTGGCCATGGTGGTAATTAGGGAGTTTTTTGTTATGCAAATGGGCAATATTCATGAATGTAACTTTCAAAATTCTAAGCACAAGATGCTCTTATATATAGAAAACTAGAGTTAAGTGAGGTTACAATAACATGTTTTGAGGCTGTTGAAATAGAGCAATATAAGCATTACTTTTTTTTCCTCTTTGGATGTCAAATAGAAAAAATTAGTTCTAAACCACTTACTAGTAATAAATGTTTGACTCTTCCTGGCATCTAAGAATAGATTTTTTTACAAGTGGGATAGCAGGACAATGGTGGGAAGGAGGGTAATTTGGGCAAACCTTGCAGGGTGTTTAACTTTTGGTATGTTTTTTCACCATTTATACTGTCTTTCATTTTTATTGCACTAAGGGGAACTGAAAATAAAAATTCTAATATGTTATCTGTCATGATGACTTTCTAAAAAAATTCTAGCAGGTAACTATTTTAACAGATATTTAATTTTTTTCTTTCAGATCTTTCCTCGGATCCAGACGAACTAACAAATATTGCTATAAAATTTCCAGAACTTACTCATTCTTTGGATCAGAAGCTCCGTTCCATTATAAACTACCCCAAAGTTTCTGCTTCTGTCCACCAGTACAATAAAGAACAGTTTATCAAGTGGAAACAAAGTATAGGACAAAACTATTCAAGTGTCATCGCAAACCTCAGGTGGCATCAGGACTGGCAGAAAGAGCCAAGCAAGTATGAAAGTGCAGTCGATCAGTGGCTTAAAACCAACAGTATTCCAAAAACAGTTTGAACAAAAATAAGGAAATAATGTTCTGGAACTACATGTAAATATATAAAAAGTCATAATTAATTATGTATTTTAGATGAAACCATTTTAATAATTACTAGTTTTTGGTTACTTTTAGAGACTGTATTGTGTTTTAAAATAAAAATGTTTATAAAATGATTGTAAAATTACATATTTTCAAAAGGGCTTATTATTAAGACCTTATTTGTACCAACTTGTAACAATTTACTGAAAGTATCAAAAGGTTGGAAGCAAATACTGTAATGTAACAGTTATGTTCCTCTGAATAATAGAGAATATTAAATATTTTAATTATTACTTATGAACCATAAAATAGTTATGTGTGAGTATTTGATGGTTGATGAGTTATTTGTATTTTATGGGACTATTTGGCTGTATTTGATGGGAGTAGAGTATTTAATGGGACAAAGATCCTGGATATAGCTGATTTTATTACTTTTTTTTAAATGGGTAATGTATGCACAAGGTAAAGGCATCAAATGGTACAAAACGGTCAACAGTGAGCGTGACATCTCTCCACTTTCCTAGTATCCGGCCCTCCAGTTCCCCTTTCAAGAAGCAACAACAAAAACCACCTTCTTAGGCATCTTTTGGGGACTGGCTGTGCATTAATACCAACAAATGTATATATACTTTCTCCTCCACACGAATGGTAGCCTACCATAAACATTGTTCTGCATCTTGCTTTTTTTTTTTTCACTTTCACTTTTTCATATATTTAACAGCCACTGGAATTTGATTTTCCATGACCTTCCCTATTTCTATTCTTTGCCTGTTTTTCTATTGGTTGTTGGTCTTTAGTTTTTATTACTGTACAGGCTTGCTTTAGAAATTAGCTCTCTGATGGATTTAGAGTCTATCATATTCAGTGATCTATCACAGAAAAAAAGAACAGAGTACCATATGTCCTCACTCATAAGTGGACCTTGAACAATTTTCATAATACTATAAGCAAGGGATTGGCAGTAGTGGGAAACTGCCCGAGGAGAGGGGACAGGATTGGCAGTTGAGGGAAACTACCAGGAGAGGGAAGGGCACACCTCATCAACAAGGGTACCTACATAATGAACATTTGTATACGTAACCCTGAGTTGTACCCCACATCTTTAAAATAAAGAAAAGTAAAATAAAAATAAAAATAAATTAGCTCTCTGTAACAGATGCTGCAAATATTTCCTTTCCAGTTTGTCATTGTCATTTGTCTTTTGACTTTGTCCTGGTGTTGTTGACATGGAGAAATTTGTATTTTCATGTAATCAAATTTATGAATCATTGTACCCTATAAGTATATACAATTATGATCTGTCAATTAATAATATTAATTGTAAAATGCATGAACCCTTGCTTTTGTAGCTTTGAGATTTTGTGTCATATTTAGAATGGTTAAAATGATCTCACCACTCTTCTTTTAGAGTTTTATTTTTCATCCTTAGATCTTTGACTCAGCTGGAATGTATTACATATTAGAGATCTATCTTTAGTTTGTTTTTTAAAGTGCCTACCCACTTAACCCTTTCTTCCTTCCTTCCTTCCTTCCTTTCAAGTTGGAGTCTCACTCTGGTAGCTGGGACTACAGGTGCACGCCACCATGCTTGGCTTTTTTTTTTTTTTTTTTGTAGAGACAAAGTCTCACTATGTTTCCCAGTCTAGTTTGGAACTCCTGGGCTCAAGCAGTCCTGCCTCCACTCCAAAAGTGGTGGAAATACAACCATGAGCCACTGTGCCTGGCCCCAATTGACCTTTTTCTTGAGTAAACTATCTCTTATCACGTTAGTTAAAAATGTCCCTGCAGGCAGGGCTTGGTAGCTCATGTCTATAACGCTAGTACTTTGGGAGGCCAAGGCAAGAGTATTGCTTGAGCCTAATTTAGAAAGAATTTAATTCTTTATGATAGTCATTCTAAAGAATGTAGCCTGTTTTTCCCTTTATTCAAGTCTTTCATATTCCTCAATGGTATTCTAAGTTTTCTTCATGTAGACCTGTCTCTCTGTAGAGATTTTTTAAAAGGTAAGACTTTTTAAAATACTACTTATGCCCCACTTCATACCAACTGAACTAGAACCTCTAGGAGGGAGCCTCAGCACTGTTTTGCTATTATTGTTGTTTCATTTGTTAATTCCTCCAGCCACGTTCTGAATGTGTAGACAGAGGTGAGTTTATTCCTATTTGTTTTATCATTTATTGTTGTTCTTGATATTTTAAGTTTAGCTTCCTTCCATTATATCTTCTAATTGGTTGTTATTTATATTTGCAAACTCTATTTCTGTATTTTGTACCAAACTACCTTGTTGTTTGTAATAACTTCTCAATTGTTTCCTGATATTTTCTAAGTAAAACTCTTATTTGCAAATAAAAATTTAGTAATTGTACCTAACTTGGCTACTTTTTCAAACTTTTAAGTTTTCTTCACGAGTCAGTTCATCTCCTTTATTTTGCTTATTGTGTGTCAGTGAATTGATGAGCTTATCTTGTAGTTATTTATGAATTTCTGAGAAATAATTTAACTTAAGAATATATCTAGTATATTCTGATTTATTTTTATATCTTTAAATGAAAGATTCAATATCAGATTATGGTTACAATTAAATATACAAATTAATATTAAAATTAAATACAAGTCTACCTGCCATCTCCTAATTAAGCCTAATGTACAGAAAAATCTAACATGTAGGTGTATATGCTAATATAGGGGGGAAAAGCAATAATAGAAATGTGGCTCTGAAAACTTAGGCTTGTGAAGATAAATCTAATCCACTTCATTCTACCCAAATCCTTTAAGGTACATTCATTATAAGAATTTACCAAGCATCTACAATGTTTTAAGCACATTAAGTATAGGATCATAATTACGTACAATTGAATTTTCAGGATAATATCTAATTCAAAATGGTATCTAACAATCACAAAAACAGAAAATTAAGAAAAACTCTCAAAACCAAGACAATTGTCTAATACCAGAAACTGAGAAGAACTGACACTAATTAGAAACTGGAATGAGAACAAACTCGAGGCTTCCATTTTTACTACCTCCACTACCACTCCCTTGTTCTAATCTAGTATGATCTGTGTCCAGAATGGTAAAGTAGGCTCCTGAGATCTCCCTTGGTCTGTCCTTGGCTTTCTTCAGTTTGTTCTCAACACAGCAACCAGAGTGATTCTGTCAAAATGTAACAGATCACATCATTATGAGATAACTCAAACTCCCCACTGGTTTCCCATCTTGCCACAGTCATTATAATGGCCCAACTGACCTGGTGGCATGTGCTTCCTCAAACCACACCCCCTCCATACTCTCACCTGGTTTCCTGTGCTCCAGCCACACTGGCCTCCCTGTCACTTTCCAGCCACACCAGGCATGTTCCACCTCAGGACCTTTACATTTGTCCTGCATAGAATGCAGTTCTTCCCTCAGATTTCCTCATGTTTCTCGTTGTTACTTCCTTCAGGTCATTGTTCAAATGTCACCTTCTCACAAGGGCTTCCCTGCTTTAGTTTTCCCTGTAGAAATCATTACCATCCAATTTTGTGTGTGTTTTATATATTTATTTGTGCTGTCCCTCACCTCTCCTAACCCCACTAGAATAAAAACTCCACAGAGGCATAGCTTTTGTCGTTTTTCTTCCCTAAAGGATCACACATGCCTGACACATAGTAGAAGCTTAGTAAATACCTGCTGTATTAATTTCCTGGGAGTTATCATTTTTCAGGTTATCGCATTGATTTAGAAAACCAACACATTAGGCTATGGCCGGAGAGTTGCGGTGGTTGGGGGATTGCAAGGGAGTAGTAGCCTTCTCAGTAAAGAAGAGCCTTCTAGAAACAATAAATTCTAGCAAAATCCTGCACAAAAGAGCTGACAAAGCTCTTTGTTATATCCTTTTTTAAAAAATTGTCCCGTAATAACTACATATTTATGGGGTATAGAGTAATTTTTTTTTTTTTTTTTTTGAGTTGGAGTCTTACTCTGTCACCCAGGCTGGAGTGCAGTGGCACGCTGCTCACAGCTACTGCAGCCTCGACCTGATGGGTTCAGGCGATCCTTCCTCCTCAGCCTTCCAAGTAGCTGGAACTACAGTCATGCACCACCACGTCCAGCTAATTTTTTTATTTACTGTAGAGATGAGGTCTCACGAAGGTGCCTGGGTTAGTTTCATACCCGTGAGTTCAGGCAATCCTCTCACCTCAGCCTCCCAAAGTGCCGGGATTATAGGCATGAGTTACCGCGCCCGGCCCAGAGTAATACACACAGATAATGTATAATGATGAAATCAGGGTAACTGAGTATATCCATCATCACAAACATTTTGTGTTGGGAACATTCAAAATCTGCCCTTCTAGCTATTTGAAAGTGTAAAATGAATTGTTCACTATAGTCACCCTATGGTACTAGAGAACACTAGAACTTATTCCTTATGTCTCGCTGTACTTTGTATCCATTAACCAACCAGTACTTATCTTTCTGTGCCTGGCTTACTTCACTTAATATAATGTTCTCCTAGCTCATTCATGTTGCCACAATGGTTAAATAGTATTCCATTATATATATCTACCACATATTTTCTTTTTTATGGTTAAATAGTATTCCATTGTATATATGTACCTCATATTTTCTTTATCCATTCATCTGTTGATGGACACTTAGGTTGATTTCACATCTTGGCTATTGTGAATAGTGCTGCAATAAACATTCAAGTGCAGGAATCCCTCTGATATAGTGATTTCCTTTCCTTTGGATATATACCCAATAGTGGGATGCTGGATCATATGGTAGTTCTATTTTTAGTTTTCTGAGTAACCACCATACTGTTTTCCATGGTGACTGTACTAATTTACATTCCTACCAACAGTATATGAGTTCCTCTTTCTCCACATCCTTGCTGGCATTTGTTATTTTTTTGTCTTTTCTATAATAGTCATCCCAGCTGGAGTGAAATGATATTTCATTGTAGTTTTCTCTTTTTCTACGAAAGAAGGCTAGATACTAAATGTTTTAGGCTTTGTGAGTCATATGGTCTCTTTTGCAACTACTCAATTCTGCTGTTGTAGCATGAAAGGAGCAACAGACAATATGTAAACAAATAAGCATGGCTATGTTCCTGTAAAACTTTGTTTACACAAGTCAGGCACAGTGGCTCGCACCTGTAATCCCAGTACTTTGGGAGGCTGAGGCAAGAGGACTGCCTGAGTCCAGGGGTTCAAGATCAGCCTGAGCAACTTGGCAAGACCTCATCTCTGCAATAAATCAAAAAATTAGAAGGGCACGGTGGTGCATGCCTGTAGTTCCAGTTACTTGGAAGACTGAGGCAGGAGGATCGCCTGAGCCCAGCAGGTTGAGGCTGCAGTGGCCATGAGTGTGCCACTGTACTCCAGCCTGAGAGACAGAATGAGACTCCAACTAAAAAAAGAAAAAAAAAACTTTGTTTACACAAATACAAAATTTGACTTGTGGGCTATAGTTTGCTCAATGCTGAGCTAGAACAATTGTTCACAACTTTGCTGCACATTGGAATTACCTGAAGTTGCTTAAATACTACTAATTCCTGGCTCCTACCTCAAGTTGTGGAATTTTTAAAGGCTTTCCAGATGATTCTAATGTGCAGCAAAATTTGGGAATCACTGATCTAGAACTTTGCTATTCAAACTATAGTTCTCACACAAGAAACTTCCACATCAACTGAGAGCCTTATCTGTTTTTATTTGTCTTTGGTTAAAAAAAATTCATTTTGTATTCTTTCTTCTATTTGTGGTTTTCTATTTCATTAAACCCAGGGGATACTAATAAAAACTACTAGAATTGATGGAATTTTTTTCATTGGCTGCATACATTAAAAATCAATATATATGTAGAAGAGCAATCACTAGACAAAAATGGAAATTAGGGAAAATATTCTCACATGATGGCATTCTATAAAATACTCCAAATTTTAACAAGAGGTATACAAATCTAGATTTTATAAGCTGTAAGGTTCTATTGAAGTATATAAATAAAATATGAACATGAAATGACAGAATGTACTTGGATGGGAGGATATAATCTTAAAATATCACTTCCCCAAATTAATGTGTACATTTCATGCAATCCTGATGTTACTCTCAAAGAGGTATTTTTGTGGGTTTTTTTAATTGGCATGACCTTAAAGACTTTATGGAAAAATGAATGTCTGAAATTACTAATAAAACTATGGGAAAAGAAAATCAAGGTGAGACTAATCTTACTGACTATTAAAACCTACTATAAATCACTGAGAGACTACAGTGGTTTATACTTCTACCATGTAGAAGAAGCTTGATGTGGAAATCAAAAGCTAGCCCTGTGCTGAAATGACTATTTCCTTCCACACTGATCAGGCACAGTTTGTATGTGTATGTGTTGCTTACAATTGTGTATATTAAACTTTCATTAAACAGAATTTTTTCACTCCAATTTTTTTTTTTAAATCACATTAAAAAGCAGAATCTTGCTGGGCATGGTGGGTCAAGCCTGTAATCCTAGCACTTTGGGAGGCCGAGGCAAGAGGATTGCCTGAGTCCATGGGTTTGAGACCAGCCTGGACAACATAGTGAGATCTCATCTCTACAATAAATCAAAAAATTAGCCAGGTGTGGTGGCACCCACCTGTAGTTCCGGCTACTTGGAAGGCTGAGGTGGAAGAATCACTGGAGCCCAGCAGGTCGACGCTGGGGTGGCCATGATCGTGCCACTGCACTCCAGCCTAGGCGATGGAGACTCTGATTCAAAAAAAAAAGAGAATCTTAAATAATTCTTGGTCAAACAATTACAATTAAATACTGTTTGTAAAATAACAAAAGCAAGAAAATTTAAACAAGACTGGTCATGTTCAAGGCAGCATGGCTGCAGACAAAAATGAGAAAATATATAGAATATATATAACTATATTTGGATGAATATACATAGCTCCAAACTTTTTTACTATTAGAAGGAAATAAAACCAAACTTCACAATTTTAAAAAGTTAGCTAGAAAATAAACATGCATACATTTTGTAATATTTATGGTGAAGGATTGGTATCCTTAAATAATGGCTTGAGAGTTCTGCTTCCACTTAGGATAAAGAAAGCTGCAAGGGACTATTGCTCCCATGTTAACAACAACAACCAAAAGAAAAAAAATTCAGCCAGATGATCTATCTACAAAATCAACACTTTTCTTGAGCCTATCACAGAACAGAGCTTGCAAGGCAACTGTAAGTTGAATTCTAAAGAGCAGCAACCCCTTTCAAGGAGAGGTGAGTCCTTTCTAAAACATGGGAGGAAAAGCTAGTGGGCAAGAAAACAATGAATATTTTAACTTATTCTTCAAGGCCAAATGCATATGAAAATAACAGTAGAAACTCTGAGAACCCCACATAAAGGGAATACAAACCGACTAACCAGCTTTCTTCCCTGGACTCAACAGGGAACTCATAAGAGAGACTGAAGGCAGGGCCGGAGACCTGATGGAGCCTCCTCAGTGAGGGTGGGTATACAGATGGGAGTGGCTGCCTATGGAGAATGAGAACAAAACCCAGAACCTTTTCTCCTACAAAGCAAAAGATCTGCCACTGGGGAAACTCTCTAACTCCCAGTCTTTAGCTAATGGTCAGTTGCCACCGAGGAGGGGTAGATTATAGCAAAAGCTCTCTGCTTCCAGGGAAGATGGGGCAACCTAATCATGCCCAGAATCTTTGTTACAAAGGAAAGGTCTCTCACAAAAGGGACAGGGCCAAGAAACTTGTTCTTGAAAGTTAAAAGACAGAGTTTAGCTACCATAGAGAGAAGGGGCAGAAGTGTGAAAAAAGTCCCACACTTGAGGCTTAGGCCCTCAGGGTCCAGGGCTGGAGTAGGAGGGTCAAGAAAGTCACCTTGACCCCACCACAGACAATAGCACAGGACTTCTGGAAGAGGGGCAGAAGCATGGAGAAAGAAACATCCCCACCGGCACTCCAGTGACCAGGCATGTAGGGCCTGATGAAAACTGGGGATGGAACACTGAGATAAATCCTCCAGCATCCCAGGCCTCACAGAAAATTCAAGATAGCAGTCTGGAGGAATTTGAAGTCAATAGTTTAATAGTGATAACAATAACAATAACAAAACCCAAACTTAGCTCAACTACTGACTAGATTTATTCAACTACCCACCCTAATGGCCTGACAGATGAAGAGGAATGCCCATTTTCAGAAATAGATACTATTTACATCACTCACTATTATTCTTTTACATACAGTGTCTGGCATTCAGTCAAACTTACAGGGCAAAAAAGCAAGAAAAAAATAAAAGATACATTTTCAGGGGATAATGCAGTAAACCAAACCAGATTAAGAGACAGTCCACAGGTTGACACTATCAGAAAGTAACTTAAAATGCTATGATTAATATGTTGAAGGATCTAGTAGAAAATGTGACCAACATGCATGAACAACTAGGGAATTTCAGCAGAGAAATGGAAACTATAAAAAAGAATAAGATGAATACATTAGAAATGAAAAATATGCTTTCATAGATAAAGAAATCCTTCAATTGCCTTATCAGCAGACTAGATACAGGAGAAAGAATTAGTGAACTTGAATATAGGCCAATAGACATCTTCAAAATAAAATCCTGAATTTCTATTTTTTTTTCTGGAATTGTGTGTGTGTGTGTGTGTGTGTGTGTGTGTGTGTGTGTGTGTGTGTTTGTGTCATAGTGTCACTCTTTCACCCAGGCTAGAAAGCAGTGGCACACTCATAGCTACTGCAGCCTCGACCTGCTGGGCTAAGACGATCCTTCTGCCTCAGCCTCCTGAGTAGTTGAGAGTACAGGTGCATGCCACAATGCCCACCTCATTTTTTAAATTTATTGTGGAGATGAGGTCTTGCCAAGTTGTCCAGGCTGGTCTTGAACCCCTGGGCTCAGGCGATCCTCTAGCCTCTGTCTTCTAAGGTGCTGGGATTACAGGCATGAGCCACTGTGCTCAGTCCAAAATCCTGAATTTCAAAGACTGATGAACTCCTTTGAAGAGAGCTGGGACAGAGGAAAAACAGAGTAAAAAAGAAAAAGTGGACAAAAATAGAGCAGAGCATCCAAGAGCTATGGGGCAATATGAAATGGTATAATATACATGTAATTTAAGTCACAGAAGGAGAATAGAGAGAGATAAAATGTCAGAAGAAATACTTGAAAAGGTGAGTGCCGAGAGGTTTACAAAATTAGTGAAAGGCAACAAATCACCATCTTAACTGTTTAGGGAAGCCCAAACAGAATACATACAAAGAAAAGCACATCCTGGTCAAACTATTGGAAAACACAGATAAGGCAAAAATCTTGAATGCAATCACAGGAAAAAAGAAACACTCCAAAAGGAGGAACAAAAATAAGGAATCACATTATTACAAAGATAAACAAAACTTAGCAAACTATGCAAACTAGAAGAAAATGGTACAACTTTCTTAGAGTACTGAAAGAAACACTATCATCCTAGAATGTTATATACACAGCAGAAATATCTTTCAAAGATATAGATAAAATTAAAACTTTATAAGGCAAAAAAAAAAAAAAAAAGCTAAAAGAATGCATTACCAGTAGACCTGAACTATAAGACTTGTTAAATGACATTTTTCAAGCAAAAGGAATAAAAATGCCAAATGGGAATCTGGATCTACCCAAAAGGACAAATTGAAAAATACATACATTCTTCCATAGTCTCTGTGGAAAAGTTTGGCAGGTGCTCAAAAAGTTAAACAGAACTGCCATATGCCTCAACAATTCCACTCCCAAGAATCTGCCCTAGAGAACTGAAAATAGGCATTCACAGGACAAACTTGTACACAAATATTTATAACAGAATTATTCACAGTAACCAAAAAATAACCCCAGTAAATATCCCAGATATCCATCAGCTGATAAATAGATAAATAAAATTTGGTATATCCATACAATGGAATATAATTTAGATGTAGAGAGGAAAGAAGTACTGTAAAGTTTCATATAAATGAAACTTAAAAACATGATTCAAAGTAAAAGAAATCACAAAAGGTCACAAACGATAGGATAACATTTATACGAAATGTCCAGAACAGGCAAATCCATAGGTACAAAGTAGATTAGTGGCTTTCAGGGACTTAGGGAAGAAAAGATGTATGTAGGATTTAGTTTGGGGATGATGAAAAGTTCTGGAATTATACAGTGGTGATGATTGCACAGACCTATACTAAAAACCACTAAACTGTATACTTTAAAAGGCTGGATTTTATGGTATGTAAATTATACCTCTGTTTTTCAACTGAAGAAATAACCAAATTTTTTCATCTAGGAGAATGACAAACAATGATGGCGCTCATATTGTTGGGACTATGGGGAAACAGACACATAATATTGCTTGTTTGTGTACCTTGTCAGCATCACATGTTAAAATGCTTTAAAAATGCACATGCTCTGACTTAGCCATTCCAATTGCAGGAATTTATCCTAAGGGAATAACTGGCTGTGTGTTCTAGGATGTATGTGTAGATATGCTCTTCACAGAATTATTCATAAAGTAAAAATTAGAAAATTTTTGTCCAAAATAGGGAGTTATTTAAATAATCACAACCCATTTACCATTAAACAGATAGTTATTCCTATTTTTGCTGGTTGATATCTAAAGCTACCCAAATATAATCTTAAGTGGAATAATATATATAGATCTAGTCATGAAAGATATATAAAAGTATAGTCTGAAGGATATATAAACGTATAACAATAGTTTTCTCTGGGCAGTATGTTAAGTGACTTTTTTGAGACTGTATTGTCAAATTTTTTTCTGCAATTAGTATGTACTGCTTACATAACACAAAAAATACTGAATTTTCCAAACATATATATCATGCTTATCAACTTATATGGAGACAAAGTGGCATTATGTGCCCCTGAAATGATACTGAGGACAGCGTCACCTACGTAATATTCCTGCCAAAAAAGTCTAATTCAAATTTAATCATGTGGAAACAAATATAACTTTAGGGATGTTCTGCAAAACGTGTCATGGACTCTTCAAACGTTGGCATCAAAAAAGGAAAAAAAAAAAGGCTGGGAGACTGTTCTAGATGAAAGGCCACTAGAGAAAGATTATATAATTAAATACAATTCATGATCCTTGATCATGCCCAACACAGTAAATGAAAATAAACCCATAGCAAAACACATATTTGTGAAATTTGTTAGAGACAAAGAGAAGAACAATAAGCTCCCAGAAAGAAAAAAAATAATGATCACATCCAACAAATCATGAATCAGAATTAATTAATTAATTAATTAATAATTAAGGCTTCTCAACACAAGCATGTAGAAGCCAGAAGGCAATGGAGCAATGCCTTCAGAATTCAGAAGCTAAAGATTTTCCAGAATAGAATTCTAAACCCAGTCAAATCATCAGTTAAGCATGAGGGTTGAATAATGAAATGTTTAGACATGTAGGACAAAAAGCTATCCTTTCTCAAGAAGTCACTGAGAGATGTTTTCTTCCCAAGCAAGGAAATAAACCAAGAAACAAAAAAAACCCCAGGAAATCAGAAAAGAGGAAAACCAGCATAAATGAAAGATAAGTAAAAGGAATCTCTAGGATGATGCTGAAGGGAGATGCCAGGATGACAGCTGGCCTAGAGGGCAACCTGTCCAGACTGAATCTACATGACTTAAGCAATGGGTACAACGAGGTCCCTCACCACTTAGTCCTCAGGCTTTGTACAAATTCTTGACCTTATGAAATATTGGATGATGTGTTCTTACAAAAGAGAAGTCAAGAAAAAAGACCAGAGATTCAAGAAACAGGAACTGCAACCCAAGAGAGAGGCAGAGAGATTCAACAATGCCAACAATGGAGGTGCCCAGACAAGAGTTATGCAGGAGGATGAGAGAAAAATCAGCCCAAATAAGAGGAAAATGGAAGACTCTTGGTAAAGAGGTTTTCATGAAAAGCAACTGGAACTGCCATATTATGTTCTAAAACTGACCTTGTAGAAATTGTATGAAGGAACTATTTGAAGGCATAGGAAAATCAACTAGGGTAACAACAAAAATCAAGAAAAGGCTATTTTTAACTTCAAGAAAAACAAACAAAAAAATATTCACAACAAACAACACTTAAATGAGAATATTTTCATTTCATAATAATGTAAACACCAAATATAGGTCTAACCCCAAATTACAGTACTATTGTTGTACTATTATGGGAAAGGGAAACAGTAGGGACAGAGGTGAGAACTAAATCTTTATCCTTATCTAATAAATTAATAGATAATAACTAAAACTGTTGAATCAATAAGTACTGTAATGTACTTATCATTGAGAATTATGGAATTTAGTAAATGCTAGAAGAAACAACAAATAGAATTTAAGTTGGTTCTCTCTAGAAGAGAAGATGGAGACGTGGATGTGTGAGAAGGAAATCCTTTATGTTTGTGTTCTAACAAAAATGAAGTCAAGAAAAAAGACCAGAGATTCAAGAAACAGGAACTGCAACCCAAGAGAGATGGCCTTCTAAGTTCCATTTGACTTTCAAAACTATGTGCACATATTATTTTGACAATATTTAGTTAAAATCAAGGTTTTATCAGGTCTTGCTAAAGTTAAGTTCTGTGAAATGTACTTTCACTGATAAAGTCTTATTTTGTAATATAATAAAAGCATTCCAGGATGGACACTGTGGCTCAAGCATGTAATCGCAGCACTTTGGGAGGTGAGAAGACTGCCTAAGCTCAGGGGTTTGAGAAGAGCCTGGGCAACTTGGTGAGACCTCGTCTCTACAATAAATCAAGAAACAAGCTGGGAGGGGTAGTGCCTGCCTGTAATTCCAGCTACTTGGAAGTCTGAGGCAGAAGGATCGCCTAAGCCCAGCAGGTTGAGGCTGCAGGGGCAGTGATCGTGCCACTGCACTCCAGCCTGGGCAGCAGAGTGAGACTCCAACAACAACAACAAAAAAAGCATTCCAACAACTTTGAGACAAATTATTGAATATCTTGTGAAATACTGAACTAGTATTGGCTAGGGAGAATCATAGAATTATTCAGAGAATGGAACGTTCTGGAAGAAGTGGGTTATAAACTGGAATGATGTACGTTATGCAGAAAAAGGCAGCCAGGCTCGGTGGCTCAGCCTGTAATCCCTCACCTGGGGAGGCTGAGGTAAGTGGATTACCTGAGCCGGCGGGTTCGAGACCCGCCTGGGCAACTTGGCGAGACCTCATCTCTACGATAAATCAAAAATTAGCCGGGCGTGGTAGCGCGCACCTGTAGTTCCAGCTACTTGGAAGGCTGAGGCGGAAGGATCGCTGGAGCCCAGTAGGTCGAGGCTGCAGTGGCCGGGAGCGGCTACTGCACTCCAGTCTGGGTGACAGAGTGAGACTCCAACTCAAAAAATAATAATAAATAAATGCTAAAAAGATTAGGTAGGAGCCGGGCTTAGTGGCTCAGCCTGTAATCCTGTGCTTTGGCAGGCTAAGGTGAGCAGATTGCCTGAGCCTGCGGGTTTGAGACCCTCCTGGACAACTTGGCGAGACCTCATCTCTACAATAAATCAAAAATATAGCTGGGGTGGTAGCGCGCGCCTGTAGTTCCAGCTACTTGGAAGGCTGAGGCGGAAGGACCGCTGGAGCCCAGCAGGTCGAGGCTGCTGTGGCCGGGAGCGGCCACTGCACTCCAGGATGGGTGACAGAGTGAGACTCCAACTCAAAAAAAAAAAAAGCTTAGGTAGGAACAAGTATGCACGTGTGCAGACTAACTCAGGGAAAGGGGAAGTAGGTGCCCTAAATGTGTTGTAAAATTAAAGCAACACAGACACACAAAAAATAGGAGACCATGAACCAAGGACAGACTTCATGACTTTCCAGGAAGGAATCCCCCCAGTGCCCAGATGTCAATAGGTCTAAGCCACCGCTTGATCTCAAACTCTTTGTTCACCTGTCCTGGGAGAAAAGTCAAAATAATGCACACACAACCCAGTTGGGATCATTAGGATGCTGGTCATTCATCTTCTTAGTTTGGTTGTCCCTCTGAAATGAAGTCACAGCCCCTGCTCCATCTTCTTGTCTCCACTCACTGGCTGTCCTGCAGAGCGAACTGGATTTGGATCTGGCGACCAAAAACTCCCATGACTCTGAAAACATAACCTGGGAATTTCCACTTGGATATTCCAAACCAGGTGACTTCGGGACTATCACCCACCAGCCCATGGTCGTCTTTCCCCTGCAGACCCTCTGGGTTTTTTTAGTCAGAGTCTCACTCTGTTGGCCAAGCTGGAAAGCAGTGACATGCTCACAGCCCGCACAGCCTCAACCGACCAAACTCAAGCAATCCTTCTGCCTAAGCCTTCCAAGTAGCTGGAACTACATGCGCTCACCAC
>CAUYQG010231277.1:0-11876 GCA_963574415.1 Tarsius wallacei | reverse complement strand
AGGCTGAGGAAGGAGGATCGATGGAGGCCAGGAGTTTGTGGCTGCCCTGGGCAACCTTGCAAGACCCTGTCTCTACAAAAACAAAAACAAAATCAAACAAAAAAAACAAAACATCCAGGGCGGGGTTCTTTCTGGGACCCTGGGAATTAAAGTCAAGGTCATTTGAGAATGTCTCACAGGTACATGATTCTGTCCACCCAGTGGGATTGGGAAATGGACATCTCTGGGGACACTAATCTGTCTGTACCATGCGATGGGGAAGTTAATGCCTTTGGGAACATTATTCTGTCCACAACATGGGATGAGGGCATGGACATCGTTAGGGACAATTATTCTGTCCACCCCATGGGATTAGAACGTGGATGTCCTTCAGGCTCTCAAGAGGGTCACCCTGTGTCAATTATTCTTATTCCTTTTACATTTTTCTAAAAATTAGAGTTTGTTTGAGGAATGAAATCAGAAATAATAAATCCGGTATTTTTTAAAGTAACTATCTTTCTGATTGTGTGTGTGTGTGTGTGTGTTAAATCGTAAACTTGTTTTTTGAAACAGTTAATAAGGATAAGCTAAAAATATATAAGAGGAAGAAAAAATGGGAGTAATTCCATAGAAAGGCATAGACAAATCTAGGGGATTAGAACCCATCATGGTCTATTATTATTATAGAAATTATTATTATTGTAACAAATTAATAAAAAATTCAAAAATAAGCAAGTCCCATTTCAGAGTTCTTCTTTTTGATATCTTTTTTTTTTTTTTGAGTGTAGTCTCACTGTTAGGGCCAGGCTGGAGTGCAAGTACACCATCACTGCTCATCACAGCCTCCACCTCTTGGGCACAGACGATCTGCCCGCTTTAGCCTCCCAAATAGCTGGAACTACAAGCACACAACATCACCCCTGGTGAAGTTTATAAAATATTTTATAGAGACAGGGTCTTGGTATGGGACCCAGGGTGATCTCAAACTCCTGGCCTTCAGCGATCCTCCTGCCTCAGCCTCCCAAATATCTGGAACTACAAGCATGCCCCACCACGTCTGGTGAATTTTTTTAAAACATTTATTTTTGTAGAGATGGGGTCTTGCTATGTGCCAAGGCTGGTCTCGAACTCCTGGCCTCGCTCCAGCGACCCTCCCACCTCAGTCTCTCAAAAGGCTACATACTGTGTGATTTCCAAGGCAGAACATTTCAGAAGAGTGTGAAGCTTCAGGGCTCATCAGACAGGGTTTTTTTGGGGGGGGCGGTGAGGGCAATGAACAGGCCGAGCCCAGGTTTTTAGACCAAGAAGTCCCCTCGAGGGTGACCCCATCATGGTGGCCTCCCGCCCTTGGACTTTGGTCCAGACCCACGGAATATCCAACCCCTAGAGGGAATCCCAAGGAAAACCATTGCCTTCAGCTGGTAACAATGTATCCATGTTACTTCTGACATTGCAACAATGTCACCAGCAGCTGTCAATCATCCAAGAACCTGTGCCCAGCAGTGAAGGATCCGTGAGCGCTTTCAGTGTTTTTCTGAAAACAAAACACTGCTATAATAATAATAATAGAGACAGGTTGAACGTGGTGGCTCCTACCTGTGGGGTCCCAGAAATTTGGAAGGCCCAGGCAGGAGAATCACTGGAGGCTGGGAGTTCAAGTCAGCTGGGGCCACAAAGCAAAACTCTGTCACAATAAAATAAAATAATAAAATAAAATAAAATAATTAGCCAGACTCAGTAGTTCCTGCCTGTCATCACTGCACTTGGCAGGTTGGGGCGGGAGGATCAGAGGAGGTCAGGGTTTCGAGACCAGTCTGGGAATGTAGCAAAACCCTGTCTCTACAAAATAAATTTAAATTAAATTAAATTTTAAAAAATAAGTAAAATATAATAAAATAATTAGCTTGACGTAGTGGTTCCTGCCTGTTACTCCAGCACTTTAGAAGGCCAACCGTAGGGATTGCTTGATCCCAGGAGTTCGAGACCAGCCTAAGCAACATAACAACACTCCACATCAACAATAAGTTTTTTTTTTTTTTGAGTTGGAGTCTCACTCTGTCACCCAGACTAGAGTGCAGTGGCCGCTCCCGGCCACCGCAGCCTCGATCTGCTGGGCTCCGGTGATCCTTCCGCCTCAGCCTTCCAAGTAGCTGGAACTACAGGTGTGCGCTACCACGCCTGGCAATTTTTTTTTTTTTTTTTTTATTGTGGAGATGAGGTTTCGCCAAGTTGCCCAGGCGGGTCTCGAACCCGCGGGCTCAGGCAGTTCACTCACCTCGGCCTCCCAAAGCGTGGGATTACAGGCTGAGCCACCGAACCTGGCCTGGAAAGTTTCTTTACATGCCTGCCCTGTGATTCTATTTCCTTCTTCTATACTTCACACTCTAAGTAAAATACATGTATAATACAATTGTTTTTCCATGGTATAATAAATTCTTTATAAACCTCATTTGAAATAGCAATTCCACCATTTATTTAACTATTCTCCAATATATTTATACTACTTCCAATTTTTGATTTTACAAACATATAAGTACAAATGTTTGTAATAAAACATTCATATGCATTTTAACGACTTCTGGAGGATAAGTTCTCCAGAAATGGAATTTCTTAGTTAGAGGGCATAAATATTTTAAGACTCTTGATATGCATATATTACTAAATTTAGCTTACAATATGAGTGTCTTTCTTCAATGGAAGAATACAGTAGATCTTATAAGATTTTTAACTAAAAATGAATAAAATTCTACTTTGAAAATACTTTGAGATTTGAGGGAAAAGAGTATTAGCTAATATATGTTAAAAGCTGAGGAACTGAAACTAGTAAGAAAAGTCAGTTTGAAATTGTGACTAATTCTTCACTATACATTACTTTAAAACAATGTGGTTTTATTGTTGGAGTCCATAAAGCAATACCTAGACTCATGAAAAGTTTATGGTGCCATGTTTGAGGCTTTTGGCTCCAATTTAGTCAGACTCAGCTTTAAAACCAGAGTCTGCCACCTATCACCTGACCTTGGGCAAGTTTCTAAACTTCTTTGCCTTATTTTTCACATCCGTTCAGTGACGATCATGTCAGTTCCTTCCTACTTCTTAGGATTTACTGTGAGGCTTAAGTAAAATAATGTGTTAAGAGTGTTGAGCACCAAGAGTGCTCAAGGCCCAGGCATGGTGGCTTACACCTGTAATTTCAACATTTTGGGAGGCTGAGGCAGGAGGATTGCTTGAGTTCAGGAGTTTGAGACCAGTCTGGGCAACATAGGGAGCCCTTGTCTCCACAAAGAGTGGAAAAACTAGCCAAGTATGGAGGCATGTGCCTGTAGTCTCATCTTCTCGAGAGGCTGTGGCGGAAGGATCATCAGGGCCCAGGTGGTCAAGGCTCTGGTGAGCCATGATCATGCCACTGCACTCCAGCCTGGGCAACAGAGTGAGACTCCAACTTAAAAACAAAAAAATAAAAAAATAAAGTATGTTGAAAAGTTCTCACATGGTATGTTCTCTGAAACCTTGACCTCCTGGTCTCTGGAGATCCTTCCGCCTCAGCCTCCCAAGTAGCAGGGACTACAAGCGTGCACCACCATGCCCAGCTAATTTTTAAAATTTTTTTGTACAGATGTACAAAAAACAGGCCCAGCCTGTTCTCAGGCTCCTGCGCTCAAGCGATTCTCTCACCTCATTCTCCCAAAGTCCTGGGATTACCAGAGAAATCTAGTAGGCGTGGTAAGACCAAATGCTGAACCAGGAAGTCATAATTTCTTTCTAACTCCAAGACTGATATCACTGGGTTTCCATTCTCAGATTTCTTAGCACGTTCAGCACAGTCAGCACAGAGCAGACACCCAGGTCACCTTTTACGGAGAATAAAGGAATGAGAGATGGGTGACTCAGGCCTCTCTGCGGGTATGGATTTTGCCAGCACTTTAGTGATATAGACAGACTACCTTAAACATTGTAAAAGTCATACCTGCACTTTGTGCTAATTACCTTTCACCTTGGTAGTCACGTCATATCCTCTTTTATATCCTGATTTTTGTGTGTGTGTGGTGTTACCTGTGACCTTTCTGCTTTCTTTGGCAAGATTTTTTTTCTTTGAGTCAGAGTCTCTGTCTCCCAGGCTGTAGTGCAGTGGCACGCAGTCTAGACCTGCTGGGTTCAGGCAATCCTTCTTCAGCCTTCCAAGTAGCTAGAATCACAAGCGCATCCACTTCTGGCTAATTTTTTGGTTTATGGTAGAGAGGAGGGCTCACCAATCGCCCAAAGTACTAGGATTACAGGCATGAGCCACCTTGTTTGGCTTAACTTTTTTTTTTAAGTCTTAAAACTAGTCTGTGTTTCTGGGCCCTTGCTTTAGGCATATTGCTTGGATTCGGTCCAGTTGTCTAATCAAATGGGTTGAACTTTTTAAAGTGGTAGATTTTAAAATATGGTAAATATTGAGCATGGTTACTGAAGTTGTTATTTGGGTAGTTATTCAGAAATCTCTTTAAACTGGCTTGGAAAACCTGAAACATAAATTTCCATTGATTTTTCGTATTCTTAGAGACATTAGACATTCTAGAAAAGTTTTTTTCCAAATCTCCTTCCACATTTTCTTTTCCTTCTTGTTAAAGAAAAGTAAAAAGGAAAACTCTGACACTAAAAGCAAACCATGAAAAATGATGTAAAACAACAGACAACCAAAAATTCCCCAAAACCAGTTTGCTTTTTCCTAAAGAAGAAATAAAGAAGACGGCGGAAATAGTGATCTAAGAAACATTCCCCCATTGGAATACAATGGAATACACAGCACATTCTGTAAATGTCTGAAGATTAATGGAGAATGCAGGGAAGTCTTCCCTGCTCATTGTCAAAAGCTGTAGACAGCCCTGCCATGCTGTGATTCTATGGGTTTGGAGGCTTAGAAGATTTTGCCAAGCGGGATCCCAGGTATGTAAACTCCCATGCATTTTAACTGGTTTTAGACCAGTACTAAAACTCCTGTGCAGTGAGACCAGGGTATCCCAATATTAGCAATATTGATGCTCGGAGCTCTTTGCTTCTATGTTGTGGGGGCTGTCTTGTGTACTGTAGGCTGTTTTGCAACATCTTTGGCTTCTTTTACACTTTAGAAGCCAGTAGCATCCCCAGCTGTGAACATCAAAAATATCTTCAGAAAATGCCAGGTGTCCCCAAGGCAAAATCATCCCTGGTTACCAATCACTGTTCTGTAGTAGCAGCTCTTATACAAGGGACACCCACACACATACACAACTGGAATGTATTAATTTAAAAATTGCATATTTATTCTTACATGTTTACATGTTTAAACTTTAGGCATGTTCAAAGTATTCTCCGTTTGATGCAATACACTATCGAGATCCACTGCTCAAAGCAGTTTCTGAACTCGTCAATTTTGATGCCTTTTGACTGCTTCTACTGTTTTTTGTTTTACCTCTTCCATATCAGCAAAACTTTTCCCTCTGAGGACTTTTTTCATCAGGGGAAACAACAAAAAAATTTAGAGTGAGATCGAGTGAATAGGGAGGATGGGGCATGGGGGCCATGCGGGTTTTGGTCAAAAATTGCTGAACACTCAGCATGGGGTGGGCAGGTGAGCTCGTAAGTCACCCATCATGAAATGGACAAATGAGTTGACTCTCCAAAAACACTTCACTGAAGCCAAACACAACTTCTCACAACAATGCTGGCTGGTACACTGATGCCAATGGGTTCCTAGAACACTTAACTGGTAGGGTATGCCTGTACTATAAGTAGCCTGTCCTCTAAAAGATAATTCCAGTTTCTTTTGGGTCCCTCCTCTTACTGGCCTTAATTGTTTCCTACTGCTCTCAGGAGGTGAAGGAAAATGCCCATAGCCGGTAGACAAGAGGTCTCTTGGATGTAATAATCATGTCAGAAAAGCTTGTGGGAGGGTTTTCTTTCTTCCATGCTTCCTGAACTGGGGAAACATAAACACAAAGAAAGCAGATTATGTTTCAAATGTAGAAAAGCATACATAAAACAAAGTTCAGTTCAAAAAGCAAAACCAAAATTTGGGGTCCTCATTTTATTTTTAACATGAACTCAATAATTTTCCATTTCCCCGTAGTCCTTCAAGATGGGAATTTGGAAGCCAGAGGTGGTGGCATGCACCTGTCACTCCAGCTACTCAGTATACCAAAATAGGAGGATTGCTTGAGCCCAGGAGTTCGAGATCCTGTCTCAAAAAAAAAAGAGTAAACAAAAAAAAGGGATTTTGGAGCTTATAGTATTAACAGACTTTTAACATTCATTAATATTTTTGCTTCATATAAAGACAAGTGAGTCTCGGGAGACTGAGCAACATACTTAAGACTACACATGGTATGTAATGATATTTTAAAGTCGTGAGGCTTACAGCAGGATTCAGAAGTGAGCTTTGCTTCCTTGACCTGTCTTTAAAATAGAGCCATCCAGGTTCAGATGAGCAAGCCATTGCCCAGGCAAGCCAGTCCACTAACATGGAAAAATCTGGAATTAGGTGTCCAACACTGAAGCCTGTGGTGTCTAGCCTCTGCCACTCACTGTACAATAGTGGGACTCAACACCCTGAGATTCAGTGCCTCTGTGTGAAAAACAAGAACATGGTAGGGCGCAGTGGCTCATGCCTATAATCCCAGAACTTTGGGAGGCAGAGGTGAGGTGAGAGGATTGCCTAAGTCCAGGAGTTCGAAACCAGCCTGGGCAACTTGGTGAGACCTCATCTCTACAATAAATCAAAAAATTAGCCAGGCGTGGTGGCACCCATCTGTGGTTCCAGCTACTTGGAAGACTGAGACAGAAGGATCACCTGAGCCCAGCAGGTTGAGGTTGCGGTGGCCGTGAATGTGCCACTGCATTCCAGGCTGGGCGACAGAGTGAGACTCTAACTCAAAAGATAAATGAGAACAACCATTACCAAATGATGGGAGTTTTGTAATAATTACATGAATATTATTATCGCTGACAGCCAACTTATTTCACATCTCTTCCTTTCCCATTCCTTCTCTCCACTTGCAACACTAGGAAAACCTTCAGGGGCCACAGTCTTGGCTGACTTGCTCCGTCCTAATTCTGTGTCTTGGCCCTAAAGAGAGGTCACCAGAGCCTCCACAGGGTTTTAAGAAAATGAAGTGCACACACTTCATAAAATTAACTTTCAGTTTCTTACGACTAGAAATTATTTCTTTAAATTTTCAAGTGCTTAGATATATATGTTTTTGTTTTTTAATAGAGCTGGAGTCTTGCTCTGTTACCCAGACTGGAGTGCTCAATCACAGCTCACTGCAGCCTTGAACTCCTGGGCTCAAGCGATCCTCCCACCTCAACCTCCCATGTAACTGGCTTAATCGAGGATGCTATAAGAACACTCTACCAGGAATACATGAAGATTTGTCACCTTCCTGCAGAAGAAGAACTACAGGTGCACATTACCATGCCTGGTTAATTTTTTAAAAAATGTGTAGAAACGAGCACGAGGTCTTGCTATGTTGCCCAGGCTGGTCTTAAACTCCTGGGCTCAAGCAACCCTCTTGCCTCCGCTTTCCAAAGCGCTGGAATCAGAGGCATGAGCCACTGCACCAACCCTAGATGTCTATGAATATGAAAAATTCAGTTCTTTGTGAAAATAATCAGAAACATCTTAGAGTTGGGGTGGGAGGAATATTAACAAAGATTCCTTTTACTGATGGACACTCAGTCTTTTGCAGAGCACCCATTTCATAGTTGAGCAGTTTCAATTATTGAAAAGTTCTAAAACTTTCCATTTTGTTTTTCTTCTGGAACAGCATTGGTTGCATTTCCTTCCTTGTTCACTAATGAGCTACACGGCAATTGGCAAGTCATGGGCCTATAAAGCTGCTGCATTTAAAGATTTTATATGTGAAGACATCAAATACAAAAGAATGAAAAGAGTTCCACTGCCACACAACCAGTAGTCTGGTTCCTCTTGTTTAGTGGAGGTGAAACTTGGGGGTTATAGAACTTCCAGAGATCTGAGCCTTCAGTTAAAAGATTTATAATGAACATGAACACTACAGTGACACATAAGGGATCTAACTGGCGGAGACAATGCATGATATTTGCTTTTGCTTGCAATAGTATTTGGAGACTGGCTTAATCGAGGATGCTATAAGAACACTCTACCAGGAATACATGAAGATTTGTCACCTTCCTGCAGAAGAAGGAGTGCTAAACACACCAGCAGGGAGAGTATGAATTGGAATCTCCCTAGTTAGTCCAGGAAAAAGGCACTTGAATATATATCACTATGCAGTTTGCCATTTTGGCATCTATGCCACCCTCATATTAAAATAAGAAAAATCAAATATGTACAAAGGTCTTAACAATAAAGTGTCCAGTAAAGAAGGACCCCACTGTGTGGCATGTGCAACTTTCTCATCCACTTTGAAAGCAACACTGACTTTCTGTTGGATTGTAACACCCTCTGGTTTTCTTCAGTCCTTCCTGGTGCTGTGGGTCTTTTGCTCTGGACATTAGAAATGCCTTTCCTCTGAAACACTTTCCAGCATCAGTGGAGCAGCCTGGGCTACCATCCCAGTTCTCTGACACCCTTTCCATGATTCCTGTATGCAATCTTGCTCTGTTAGAATGTGCTCCTCCACAGATGGAAAGATTAAAGTGGACAGAATATGGTACAAGAAGAATGCTGGCGATGAGGTGAAATCTCAGTAAAATGTGCTTCAGAGACCTTTCAGGCACCTGAGATTATGCCTTTATTGATGGGCATCTACACTCTCCTCCCATTGACCCTTCCACTGGCAAGCACTCATGGTGAGATCTTGGACGATTACCTAACCTCTCCATGCCTCAGTTTCCCTATCAGTAAAAGAGGATGATAATTACACTTACATCATAGGGTTTTTTGTTGTTGTCTTTTTGTTTTTAGAAACAGGGTCTCAGTCACCCAGGCTGGAGTGCAGAGGCACAATCATAATTCACTACAGCCTCTAACTCTGGGTTCAAGCAATCCTCCTGCCTCAGCCTCCAGAGTAGCTGGGACTACAAGTGTGTGCTATCTTGGAAGTCTGTTTTTTGTTGTTGTTTTTATTTATTTGTTTGTTTGTTTAATTTGTAGAGATGAGGTATGCCTATATTGCTCAGGCTGACCTTGAACTCCTGGCTTCAAGTGATCCTCCCATCTCAGGTTCCCAAAGTGCTGAGATTACAAGTATGAGTCACGGAACCTGGGTACATTATAGTGCTATTATAAGGACTAAGTGAGTTTATTTAGGTTAAGCTCTTAGAACAGCACAGACTGTAGTCAGTGCTATACTTTGCTGTTATTACTATTATAGAGAAGAAATTGTGGCAATATCTTTGTTTTTCGCTTGATTGGCTATTCATGGCTTTGAAAAGTCATAATATTTTAAGTTTTTTTTAACTTAATTAAATAAACAGATTTACTGCCGGTTATGAGCAATACCCTACTGCTTTGCTCGTCATAATGAGCCAGAAAGATTCTAAATGCCATGGGTACCATGTTCAATTTCTGCCTCCACAAAGTCAAAGCTTCTGAGTCTTCCTTTTCTGGAGTGAGTGTGTGTGTGTGTGTGTGTGTGTGTGTGTGTGTGTGTGCGTGTGCATATTAAAGAGTGACAGAGGCAGATCCAGCTGGTCTGGACTGCCCATTCTTCTGTCATTACTCTATATAATGAAACCATGCGATGTCTTTCATCATGTGCAGCTGGTACCACCTGGTCTGCCTTTAATGGATGCTCTGCCCAGAAATGATGAAAGGCCTTGGCTCTTACACATGAGAATATCCTTCCAAATGAGCTGAATACTCACCATGGAGGTACTCGGGCAGGGAAGACCATGAATTTTGCTTCTTTTCTTTCTTTCCGTCAAGTTTTTTGGTTCTCCTTGTATTACTCCTTACTTGACTCTATATTTAGAATTGAACACATTTTACAAGAGATTTTTCAGCAGTCTCACCATGACCCTGACCTTCTTTCATGCCCTTTATGTCCTTACTTGGATATTAGTGAGTGCGTGTGTGTATGATATATATGTGTGTGTGATATATATGCATGTGTGATATATGTATCAATATGCAATATATTAATAATTAACACAATATATAATTATATATAACAGCCAGCCAAATAATTATGATACACATCATTATGATATATATATATATATATAATTATGATATATCTATCAGCTGGCCAAATAATTATAGCTCAGCACATTGAAGACTGAAAGAAATTAGCCACAGCTTAAAGATATAAGAAAATGTAGTAGAGAAATACACTTTTTTGGTAAAAGATTTGAACAACTATCCATAGTCCAGGCTTCTAGTAGTTCTGGCCATCGGCTACATCATCCCGGGGATGCTGCAAAGAGGGTAAACTATTAGTGGAAAATGTTACCCGAGAGCTTTTTAAAGACCTATCTGCCAGTAAGCTCTTGGGCTATTGTTCCTTCTTACTTCTGATTCTGATGCAGAGAGCAGACTTCTCCAGGCCCAGGAGGGAAAGTTCTCTCTGTTTCCTTTTGCCTTTGCCTCACACCAATCCTTTTGCAGGGTGGATACACAAGGAAGATGAAGTAAGCCTAGCCATTCTGAGGTGCTCCTCTCCGTGAGGTCTGAGAAGGCACAAACCTGGTGTCTTGCATAGCCAATGAGACAAACCTAAGAGGCCTTCAGTGCCCTCAAATAATCTCCTTCTCCCAGGTGCTGACACCCCTTCCTCTGTTCATCATGGAGCTTACGTCCTCCATCATATCCTTTGTCGTCCAAGATCTTCTCAGTGGTGCCATGCCTAGACCTGCCTATCCCGGTATTATCGCACATCTGCAACATTTCTTGGTCTCCCACACTGTCTCTACTCCCTTACATGCCTGACTGCTTCAGCTGGGGACCTTCTACCTACTTGGATAAGCTAATTAAGCAATAACTGATAAGATTTGGTGGTGGAATTTCAGACACCATGGCAAGTTGACGAAGGCAAGCAGAAGTTTTGAAAACCCTTAATTTCACCTAGGTATCTGTATCTCACTCAAGGTTCTCCGGTGCACAACGCTTGCTGTCATTGGGGGTACAGAATTTGAATCAGTTATGATCACTTTCTCTCTACTTTTCTGACTCTTGCCTTTGGCTTCTTTTTAAGTGGCAAGATGGATGCTTCCATCCTTAAGTAAGACCTGCTACTCCTGTGGTTATATTTGTTTGTTTGTTTGTTTTGAGTCAGAGTTACTCTGTCAGCCAGACTGGAGTGCAGTGGCACAATCACAGCTCACTGAAGCTTCAGTCTCCTGGGCACAGGTAATCCTTGCATCTCAGCCTCCCTAAGGAGTTGGAACTACAGGCATACATCATAATGCCCCACTAATTTTTATTTTTATTTTTTGTAGAAACAAGGTCTTGTTATTTTACCTAGGCCAGTCTTTAACTCCTGGGCTCAAGCAATCCTCCCGCCTTGGCCTCCCAAGGTGCTTGGATGACAGATGTGAGCCACCGCGCTCGGGCTTGACACATGGTTTTAGAGTCTGTAAGTCATGTTTGCTGAGAATGGGTGTTACATGCTAAAGATATTGTGAGCCGGGCTCGGTGGCTCAGCCTGTAATCCTGCGCCTTTGGGAGGCTGAGGTGAGTGGATTGCCTGAGCCCACGGGTTCGAGACCCGCCTGGGCAAGCCAGACCTCATCTCTACAATAAATCAAAAAATTAGCCAGGCGTGGTAGCGCGCGCCTGTAGTTCCAGCTACTTGGAAGGCTGAGGCGGAAGGATTGCCGGAGCCCAGCAGGTCGAGGCTGCGGTGGCTGGAAGCAGCCACTGCACTCCAGTCTGGGTGACAGAGTGAGACTCCAACTCAAAAAAAAAAAAAAAAAAAATTATAATCTGCTTAAGCTACTCACTTCAGGGCATCCTG
>CAUYQG010231273.1:0-17274 GCA_963574415.1 Tarsius wallacei | reverse complement strand
AGGATGTGGTGAGTCATGATTGTGCCACTGCCTTCCAGCCTAGGCAACAGTGTGAGACTCCCGACTCAAAAAAAAAAAAAAAAAGAGAGAGAGAGATGCACAGACGGTTCAATATGCACAAAACTATACATGTGACACACCACAGTAACAGAAGGAAGGACAGAAACCATATGGTCATCTCATTAGATGCAGAAAAAGCATTTGACAAATCCAACACTCTTCATGATAAAAACTCAACAAGTTAGGTACGGAAGGAATCTACCTCAACACAACAAAGGCCATATATGACAAGCCCACAGCTAACATTTTACTCAATGGTGAAAAAATGAGCCAGGCGCGGTGGCTCATGCCTGTAATCCCAGCACTTTGGGAATCCAAGGTGAGAGGATTGCCTGAACCCAGCCTGGGCAACATGGCGAGACCTCGTCTCTACAATAAATCAAACAATTAGCTGGGTATGGTGGCACATGACTGTAGTCCCAGCAAATCGGGAGGCTGAGGCGGAAGGATCACCTGGGCCTAGCGGGTCAAGTCTGCAGTAGCTGTGATCATGCCACTGGGTGACAGAGTGAGACCCTGACTCAGACAAGGAAAAGGGAAGGGAAGATGAAAGCTTTTCCTCTAAGATCAGGAACAAGAAAAGGATGTCCACTCCTACCACTCCTATTCAGCATAGTACAGGAAGTCCATGCCAAGGCAGTTAGGCAAAAGAAAGAAATAAAAGGAATTCAAGCCAGGTGGCTCAAGCCTGTAATCCCAGCACTTTGGGAGGCCGAGGTGAGGGGATTACTTAAGCCCATTGGTTTGAGGACAGCCTGGACAACTTGGCAAGACCTCATCTCTACAATAAATCAAAAAATTTGGTAGACATGGTAGCACGTGCCTGTAGTTCCGGCTACTTGGAAGGCTGAGGTGGAAGGATCGCTGGAGCCCCGGGGGTCAATGCTAGGGTGGCTCTGAGTATGCCCCTGCACTCCAGCCTGGGCGACAGTGAGACTCCAACTTGGAAAAAAAAAAATTGGTCCTTGCTGACAGCCCTCTAGGCTAAACCCCAGACTAAACCCCAATTTCACTCTCCTGTCCCTAATATCAAAGGGACTTTGGTCAAAAAATTTGAGGATCCCTGTGGCAGAGACAGAACTTGAACAACAGCCAGGATTTCCAACTTCTTGGTTCTTTTAAAGAGCAAAACAAACAAATGACAACACTGCTATTTCTACCTTCTCACTGTTCTGCCTTCAAGTTTAACCTTAAGAACATTAAGTATTTAGTTTAAATTTATGATTTCTATTTCTGATTCCTTCCTGTTTAATAATTGCTAGCTGAACCACTAATCATCAGCTGAGTGAATAGTCCCGCTCTGTAGAAGGCTGCAGAGCAGAACACTTGAGATTAGTTAGATTCCTAAGAAAAAAGTAGCCGGGTGCGGTGGCTCACATCTGTAATTCCAACACTTTAGGAGGCAGAGGCAAGAGGATTGCCTGAGCCCAGGGGTTCAAGACCAGCCTGAGTAACTGGGCAAGACCTCATCTCTACAATAAAATGAAAAATTTGCCGGGTGTGGTGGCATGTGCCTGTGGTTCCAGCTACTTAGAAGGCTGAGATGGAAGGATCTCCTGAGCCCAGCAGGTTGAGGCTGCAGTGGCTGTGAGCGTGCCACTGAACTCCAGTCTGGGCAAAAGAGTGAGACTCAGACTCAAAAGAAAAAAAAAGAAAAAAACCCCAAAGTTGCTAGTGGTTTAGCTGCCTTTTGGGGGGAGGGGTTCTGCTGTAAGCCGCTTTTAAGTTTCATGACTGTGGTGAGAACTTGACCATCTAGGCCTTCCTTCCTAGGGTACTCTCTTTCTGGGACTCCCAAGTCTAACCCTCTGCAGGTACCCTTGATTGGCACAGCCTTGGGACTGCCCAGGGCTCAAGACATCCATGTTTTTTGTTTGTTTGTTTTTTGAGTTGGAGTCTCACTCTGTCACCCATGCTGGAGTGCAGTGGCACACTCATGGCCACCCTAGTGTCGACCCACTGGGATCAGACAATCCTTCTGTCTCAGTCTTTCAAGTAGCCGGAACTATAGGCATGTGCTATCATGCCCGGCTAATTTTTTACTTATTGTAGAGATGATGTCTTGCCAAGTTTCCCGGACTGGTCTTGAACCTGCGGCTCACATACTTCACTGTTCTCGGCCTCCCAAAGTGCTGGGATTACAGTCTGAGTCACTGAGCCCGGCTGGCTTCCATGTTTTTAAAGGGCCCCTTGCAATGACTCATGTAAAACCTCCACAGGACATCTACCTAATCACAGCCCTGTGGCCTAACTCAGGGACATCTGCCACCATGGCCCTCCCAGTTAAAATTCCTAACTCAGGCCGGGCTCGGTGGCTCAGCCTATAATCCCAGCACTTTGTGAGGCCAAGGCAAGTGGATTGCCTGAGCCCATGGGTTCGAGACCAGCCCGGGCAACTTTGCGAGACCTCGTCTCTACAATAAATCAAAAACTAGCCGGGGCGTGGTGGCGCGCGCCTGTACTTCCGGCTATTTGGAAGGCGGAGGCGGAGGGATCTCCTGAGCCCAGCAGGTCGAGGTTGCAGTAGCCGGGAGCGTGCCATTGCACTCCAGTCTAAGCGACAGAGTGAGACTCCAACTCAAAAAAAAAATTCCTAACTCTTGGTCTTTCTAGAGTTTTCTTTTTAATAGTACAAATAATATGCATTAGTTGTAGAGAAGTTGAACAGTTAAGATAGGTGAAAATGAGAAGGAAGAAAGAACCCAGTCTTTCCCCGAGGAAGAACCCTGGGGAGCCAGGCAAGTCTACAACCCTTTGAGGTAGAAGTCTACATAGCTTAATTCTTTTCTGGTTTAGAGCACTGCTCAGTGTGGGGTTCAGGCAGGTGGTATTCTGCAGGTGTATTTCTGGTAAAAATTAGAAGCCTGACCAAGTTTAAGGTACAAGGGTCACCGCCTGGTCTGAGACTCTTTGGATTGGCCCTTTGGTGATCCTAGGGATTGGATCCAGGGGACAAGGGTCCCACCACACCTTCCAGCCAGCCGGCTCATGGAAAGGCGATTATCCCAAGATCTCCATCTACAACACTGCTTTACTATATTTAAAATTCCCCGAGTAAAGAGAAGGTCTAAATCGCAAGTACTTCTAGAAAAGGGAGCCAAGTGAGCTAGGCCCACGACCTCACCCTTTCAGACAGAAGGGCATGCCTTACTCTGCCAGATCAAACACACTAAAGCGACCCTCCTGGACCCCCAGAGAGGGGCACTGAGAATGGTAAAGGCATTTCTAGCCCAGAACCCAGGGTGAAGCAGGGCAATGCCACTTAACCGTAGCCAGAACCCAAAGAACTCTGAGACCAAGCTATTAAGGCTCAGGTGAAGGAAGGGACGAGGGCCAAGGACAGAGAAGGGCAGAACTGTGAGCAGCCAGAGTTTGTTCAGGAGATCAGTGTTGGGTGACAGGAAGGATGGGGCTGGCTTCTGGGGGAGTAGAAGGTGTCAGAGAAGATCGGGACTTATGGAGATGCAGGGCAGGAGCCTGTTTCTAGGGGAAGTAGCAGCAGAGGAAGGGCAGTGGCTGGGCCTGGGGCCGAGGTGTGGGGCTTTGAGGGATCTCTTGGAGGGCAGCCCTTTGAGATGAAGGGCCAGAGCTCCAGGTCTTAGGAGTTAGAAAGCAGGTTATATTCCGTGCCCTTTCCTGAACAAAGAGCCTGGATTTGATCAAGAATCGGTCTTTAAGAAACCCTGCCTGTCCGTCGTGTCGTGAGCACCCCGTCTGTCCATCTCATTGATGAATATGGCGTGGGAGCCAAGTTGAGTGTGTGGGCGTCTGACAAGGTCTTTATGATCCCAGACTCACTTATGACACGTCCTTCCTCCTCCTCTGCCTTGGCTAATGGGCTGCGGGTGCAGGACGCTCGTGGTGGCTGATGGGAAAGCTGGCCTGCCCCCCGGCCTTCTCAGGAAACTCGCTTTTGGATGTGGCTTGTTTTTCGCTGCCCCTTTGCCCCCAGCAGGACTGAACCTTTCCCCTTTGCAATCTCGTGTCCCTTTAGATCCCAAATAGCCGTCAATGACTACCTGTTACAGGATTTTTCAGTCCTGAGGCTGGGCATCCAGTTTGCTTCCTAACCAGACATCCCTCTCATACAAGCAACCTCATTTTCTCTGGACCAGGAAGATGGCTTCCAGATTCATCTTTCCCTGCAAGCCAGCTTCTTCTGGGGCCTACATTTTGAAGAACGGGACCGTCATCCAGGCAGGAGTCTGGGAGTCACCCTGGATCCCTCTGCCCACCCCCCAACAAATAGGTACCCAGCATCTTCAACAAACAGCCGGGCCCTGTTGGCAGTGTTGAAAAGCAGCAGGTATGAGACCAACCCCGCCCTCCCAGGCTTGCTACCCCCAGTCTGTGGTGTGGATTCTCTTTCTGAACACCATTGCTTCTGTCTCCTCCTTCCTGCTGTCACCATTCTGGGTCCTTCTCTGTCACCTGGAATTCTATGCTTGGCATCCAGCGTCATATTGCAAAATTCAGTTCCACGTTTGTCAGCGCTTGGCCTAAAAACCACAAATAAAGACTTAAGTGTGGAGTGAAAAAATAGTTATAAATCATACCACAACGGTTGGGCATCTTTTAAAAATGTGCTGAAGCAATATAATGTTGGTCATGGATCTCTGTGTATGGTAAAGATAGAAACACATGGCCTGGAAGAACCTCCCCAATCCTCGATGGTGGTGGGTCCGAAAGGGAGGACAACGAAACTGGGGACAGGGACAAAGGGAGCTTCGACTTTATGTGTTATGATTTATTTATTTTATTTTGGCACAAAATTGACAAAATATTGACAGAAGCTTAACAAAACCTCAAGTCAGGCCAGGCTCGGTGGCTCAGCCTATAATCCCAGCACTTTGGGAGGCCGAGGCGAGTGGATTGCCTGAGCCCGCGGGTTCGAGACCAGCCCAGGCAACTTGGTGAGACCTCGTCTCTACAATAAAATAAAAAATAGCCGGGCGTAGTAGCATGGACCTGTAGTTCCTGCTACTCAGAAGGCTGAGGCAGAAGGATCACTGGAGCCCAGAAGGTCGACGCTGAGGTGGCCGTGAGCGTGCGTGCCGCTGCACTCCAGCCTGGGCGACAGAGTGAGACTCCAACTCAAAAACCAAAAAAACAAAGCCTCAAGTCTGGAGAGTGGGCACAAGAGTGTCACATTCTTCTGTTGTCTACAATGTGGAAAATGTGTCAACATTTAGACCGTAAAACCTCCAGGGTCCCACACCGCCCTCACCCCCTTAGCCTGGCATGTCGGGCCCTCTGCGGACTTGCGCCAGTTCTGCAGACTCACCTCTACGGTGAGGCACCTGCAGTTGCCAAGTGCTCTGGCCTCGGGGCCTTTGCCCATTCTGTTCTCTTCGCCTGAACACCCTTCCCCACTGTGCTTTCACTCCTGCCCTTCCAGATTCAGCTCCAGGGAGGTGGTGTGGGTGGAGGTGGGAGCGCTGGTGTCAGGAGCTGGTTGAGACCCAGGAGGCAGGAAGGCCTCTGGGTAGGACAATTCTTGGCCTGGTTTGTATTCAGCTGGGACTACAGAGACAGATCACCTGTTTCTTTTTATTGAAAATCTGGTTTGTTTCAAAACTGTTATCAGTGAAGGGAGCGTAGAAAGAGTAAGACCCTCCACAGTGCCCTCCCGCCCCCTCAGCCTCCCCACATAGCCTGGCCCTGAGGCAGAAGCTTCCCAGCCAAGGAGGAAGAACTGATAACCTCCTCCCTGGTCTGGCTCTGTTAGGATCATCATCTGGCTTTCCCGCTGGCACTGGAAGAGCTGCATCAATGCAGGCCAGTGACATCCCAGAGTTGAGAAGCTTGGCCCAGGCTTGCACTGGCCACAGCTCCTCGGGTGGGGAGGGGATGCTAAATGAGCACGCAGGCCCCAGGCCCAGCAAGCCCTCCCCACACCATTCCGCCCCTGATTCCTGCACCCTGTGAGCAGATCAGATGTGGCGTTACTTCCTCCACCCCCTTCGGCATCCCCTTCAAAGACTTGGGTGTGCCTCCGTGGCAACTGCCCCCCACCCCCACAGTGCACTTTGCCCTGAATGACAACTGCCCATCTGCACTGTATGGTGCCCTCTGACAGCGCAGGGCTTGGGTCTGTCCCACTCACAGTTGTACCTGCAGCTCTGCCTGGCTCATAGTAAGTGCTCAGTCAATGCTTGTTTTGTTTTTAACTTTTGATTTATTGTAGAGACGAGGTCTCGCCAAGTTGCGCTTTTTTCTTTTTTGATAGAATGAATGAATGACTTGTTTCCCTCACCAGACTGCCCATGTCTTGTTGACAGGGACTATGCCCTGACCATCTCCGGATCCTTAGTGCCTATGGAGTGCATGCCACATAGTAGGTGCTCAATAAAGACGTATGGATGTGAGTGAATGGGCCTCAGTCACATTACATTCTTACTCACATTACTCATTCACCCTTACAATATGGGAAAGAAGGGAGAGAATCTCTGCTTTTCTCTCTCCCTCTCCAACCATATCTGGGCTGGTGGTTGATGCTCTGGGGTCCAGAGCTTCCTGCCTCCAACAACTTCACACCCAAGTCTTCTCATGGGACAACAGAAAGCGGTGGCCAAGTCCCTGAGTCCCGGCATCCCTCTCACAGCCCACAGCCAAGTACAGGGCAAAGGTGCCCAGGGCCCTCTTAATCCCCACTTTTACCTCCAGCATTAGCCAAGATCCCACTGTCTACCCTGAGTTCCTTTTGCTCTCACACAAGTCTTCTTTCATCCCATTGTATTTGAAGGGGAAATAAGTTGTAGCCAAGAGTTTCTGCCCCTCAGCCTGAAATAAAATACAAAATCTGTCTCACTTTACAACCAGTGTTTCCATATTTGGAGCTTTCTTTTCAAACTTGTCTCACCATTCTACTTCCAAATCCAGTCCTGCCTCCTCCAGGAAGTCTTCCTTAATTAAGCCAAAACTTTTGTAATTTTCCCTCCTTCTCCTTTTACTCTACACCCCGACAGCACCTGCACTTTGTACTTATTCCCTGTACTAAGTGTGTGTTCTGTCTTCCTAACTATACTGTAAAGCATGTGCTATTTTAAGCAGGCTGGATGGATGATTATCACAAATTGACAGGAAGAAAAATACACGCCAAAAAGTGGAGGAGGTTTTCTTGTTTGTTTTGAGTTTGTTTTGTTTTGTTTTGTTTTTGTTTTTAACACAGAATGTCATCTAGGTACTTGCAAGCTCTGTTGCACACTAAGAAGAGAATTTGATCAAGAAGGAGTTTGATTTCTGCAAAATGTTTCAGGAGGCCTAAAGTACCCGTAAATACCCAGGAATAAAGACCATATATTTTATTTGTACTATTTTTCTAATTCCTTCACTCTCTAGGGCCTGCCCAAAGTCCTTGGTTTAAACCCTGAGTGTTGGTTGGCTGACTTAGCTTTGGATTGTGGTCCACTGAGCTCTCTGGATCCTTTTGAGCCAGAGTTATGCTCTGCCATGTGGATGTGCGTAGGGGAAGGACCTCTCAGGGTGACCCATGAGAGGAGGTGGTTCTCCTGGGCCTCAGGCCCCGGGCTGTGTGTGTATGGGGTGCGGGCGGAGAGGGGGAAGGGAGTAGAGACAGAAGTATACACCGAACTGGCGGTTGGGGGCAGGGTTGGGGGAGTGGGGAGAGGGGAAGAGAGGAGTCTGGGCCAAGGCCAGAGGTGTCTCCCTGGGGAGTCCTCAGAGCGGGCAGCCGGACGTCGCTCCATCCTTCCCGCCTGACGGATGGGTCTGCCGCTCAGGCGCAAGCTGTCGGGCCAGGCCGCTGCCAAGGCAGAACAGTGGCGCTTCTGTGCGCGCGGCTCTGCGTTTGGAGCAGGGGGCCGCCGGGAAGCCCAGACGGTGATGGAGAAAGCAGACGTCCCGGAACAGCAGCCGCGAGGGGCGGGGACCCCTGTCCCGGGTCACAGGAAGCGGGCCTGCCTACCCAAGCAGGGGCCGCAGGAGGCCAGCGACGGGGAGCTGGGGAGGCAAGCCCGCGTGGGAGGCTGGGGCCGGAATCCGCGCGTGGGAGCGCCTGGGAGGCTGTTGGCGGAAGGAAGGGAGGCAGAAAAACGCGCCGGAAGGAGCCGGGGACGAAGAGCTCCACGACTTGTCCCCCAGGCCCCTCCCCTCTAAGGAAACTGTCGGGCGCGCAGGGGCCCTCCAGCCTCGCCCGCCCCTCTCCCCTGGCATCCGCGGCCGCGCTCTGCCAGGCCAGGCCCGGCCGGGGCCCTGCGGCTCACTCGGGACCCGGGACCCCACAGGCTCCGAGATCCGGGCCTGGCCCGGCTCCGACCCCGCCCGCCAGAGCCTCCCCTCAGCGTTAATTAAAACCTGCGAGATGGAGAGGCTGGCGCGGGCGGCTCCGTTTTATTTGCAGCATCTTTCATGCTGCTGACGATCGTAAAGGGCTTTAATATTGAAATATGGGCCATTTTCCCAGCTCCAGCCCTCGCCGCGCGCTCCCCGCACCCCCACACCCAGCCACCCCGCGCTTGATGAAAGAGCCCCTGCAAATCCATTAAGGAGAGATAATTGAAAACTCCGGGGTAATATTTAAGGCCGCGCGCCGACGTGGGGCGGAGGGCCCGGCTGCGCCTGCCAGTGCCCGCGCGGGCCGTCCCGCCTTCCCGGGCTTCTCACTCTCTGCTCCCCTGGACTGGCTCTGGGGAAGCCTTGCCTGGAGAAGCCTAGTTCCAAAAGAGCGACAGATCCCGCTGTGAAATGTGGCCCGGAGCCAGCTGGACAGCAGCTGAAGCACCTTGCCCCATGCCCCCAGCCCTGATCCATGCACCAGACGGACCCTGCTTGTGCCTCTGGATTGGTGTCCCCTCCCTTGGTGGGTCCCCTCCCCTGGAGCGTCCCCTCCCCTGGAGCATCCCCTGCAGCGTCCACTTGGGGAACTGCTGTCCTTCCTCCAAATCCAGCCCAGCTCCCTGGGGTGTGCAGAGCAGGTGGGAGTCTAGACCCGTCCAGGCCGACCTTGGGTCAGAATTGCCATGAGGACACAGCGGTTTGTCCTACCGTTCTGCGTGTTTTTTGAATATGTCTGTAACCTTCCACAACAGTTCTAGAAAGCAGCTCAAGCAACTTCTTTTATACCTCCCTGTCCTATAAATATGGACTACCTGTAACCTCATACACGAAGTGCCTTCATGCGTTGTGTTGTCATGATCTGTTGAAAGTCCTTCTGCCCTTGGGCTGTGACATCTCAAGGGCAGGGATCAGGTCTCATTTCCTGCTTTGCTCTTTCCCGTGACCCAGGGCCAGGCACAGAGCAGGTGCTCCCTGAACAGGCTGCTCTGGGGGTCCCTGGAAGTCTCTGGGGCTTCAAGATGAGGATGCTCGCTCATGGGGCAGGCAGGGCACAGCACGGAGGAAGGCAGGATCTGTGAGGCTGGGGTAGGGGTCATGTCTCCCACAGTGACTGGCTTCAGGGTGTTTCCAGGTGAGGGAGGGGTGGGGGACCTTGTTCCACACTGTGGCTTGGAATCCCTGGGTCTCCTCCTGGGTGCCTTGGGAATGTTTCTCTATCTATCTGGTTCACTCCCCCATCAGGTAAGACTCCATGGAGCTGCCGTGTGTGTGTGTGTGTGTGTGTGTGTGTGTGTACATACATATATATATTTATATATATCTTACTGGCAGACCTACTTGAGCAAAAGGCATAAGCAGCTCAACATTTCCAAGTGCACCCAGCAGACCCCCTGCCAGTCCCCTGCCTCTCCACAAGGCCTTTCCTGGTCTCTCTTCTTGCCCCCAGACACCCTCAGCACCAGCCAGGGGCTGTAGTCACATTGAGGGAGGGAGGGGCCACTCTGACTTGGGTCCTACCCCCACACTGGGCCCTGAGGCCACAGCTGCCATGATGCTCCCTGTACGGCCAGGATGCGGCCCGCACCCTCCCAACTCTGCATTTCCAGACCAAGGACTCCTTATCAGAACCACAAACCATCAGAGCTGGTCCAGCCTCTTGGTATCTACGGGCCAGCCTAGTCTAGAAAGAATTTGTGATGTGCCCTGGTCACAAAGCCACTGAGGCAAAACTAGTGCTAGAATTCTAACAAGTTGGTGGCGGAGCTAGAACTCGAATCCTGGGCCTTCAGTCCCCTAAGGTACACACAGTTGATAAGCTAGGAACTTTTCCCAAAAGTATCTCACTTAATCCTCACAGCCTCACGAGTTGATATGATGGTTCCCATCTACAGATGAGGAGAACGGGCACAGGGAGACTTGTGGTTCGTGCAGCATCATATGCTAAAGACTAACAGACCCAGGAGCTGAACCCCGGTCTGACTGGCTCCAATTCCCGGGCCCTTTTCCCTTGCTTCTCCAGTGTCTCCCCCTGCCGGACTCGCCCTCCATCCCTGGACACCTGCAGCTGGACATCTTCCTTCTTCTCAGCCTGCCTCCCCCCATCCAGTGCAGTGCTGTTTGCCCCACATTTGGAGCGGGGTTGATGGTCCCCGCAGCATTCTGGGCATGGGTCCCCACGAACCGCAGCCCTGCAGAGCCTGGTCTCCCGTGCACAGCCCTGCTCTCCTGGTGGCGGCCACAGAGGCTTGGGCCATAAATCCCAGGTCTCAGCTCATAACCATTAGCAAGCGATTGGGCTCATCAGAACGCCTTTATGAGACTCGGGTCAAATAAATGGATGGCCGGAGGTCAGGAACGAGCATCTCCTGCTCGCGCGCCTTGCTTCAGAGGCATCCCCACCTCGCAGGCTGGTGGATTCTGTTGGATCCACAGTTGCAGGGGGAAGTGGAGGCGCTGTCACACTGGGGTCAAGATGCACGGTGTCCCCTGTTTATCCACGGTGGGGCTGACCCCAGGCACTAGCACTGAACACACAGAGGTGCACACACTCCCAGCCCCCACCTCTGATTCAAAGTCAAACTCCTCAGTCACTGGCCCCAGCCCCACCTACCTCAAGTCCCCTAATGACCTCACACTCTCTTTCCATGTTGAGGAGCTTTCCAGCACAGTGCTTTTCCAATGTCACCGTGCACCGAATGACCCAGGGAACTGGCTCAAATGCTGACTCAGTGGATCTGGGTAGGACTTGACATTCTGGTCTCCTCACCAGCTCCCAGGTGAGGTCCACGTTGCTTCTGCAAGGATTTTAGACAACGGTCCTCCCATGTGGAGGGGTAGAAGTTTTTGGAATGTGGAAGAGATGAGTGTGTCGTTCAGAAAATCTCCTACCCTGACCCCTCCCTGAGATGCTGCTGTGCACACCCAGGTGACGAGCCCCTCTGGGACACCATTAGCCCACCCTTCACACAACTCCCCCCTCAGCCCCAATGCCACTTCCTCAGAGAAACTCTGGTCACCCAGCGTGATGGTCCCTGCTCCACCTGTCTGCAATTACCCTCCTCATAACAGGTGTCACAGTTGCACTTATGTATTTGCTCGTTTGCTTAAGTTTTTTGGAGTTGGGGTCTCACTCTTTTGCCCAGGCTAGAATGCAGTGGCACGATCATGAATCACTGCAGCCTCAAACTCCGGGGCTCAAGCAGTCCTCCTGCCTCAGCCTCCCAAATAGCTGGAACTATAGGCGTGTGCCACCACACCCAGCTAATTTTTTTGGACATTTTTGTACAGGTGAGGTCTCACTATGCTGCCCAGACTGGTCTCAAACTCCTGGGTTTAAGCAATCCTCCCACCTCAGTCACCTGAAGTGCTGGGATTACAGGCATGAGCCACCATGCCCAGCCTACTTATTACTATCTTTGTCTGTCTCATCCCATGAAATGTAGGGTCCTTGAACTGAGGGATCACGCCAGTGCTGTTTATTTGTGAGTTCTCAGCATCCAGTGCCTAGCACATAGTAACCACTCAGTAAATATTGCTGAAGGGAGGAAAGAAGGAGAAAGGAAGGAAAGGAGGAGGAGAGGAGGAAAGGAAAGGCGGGAGGGAGGAAGGGAGAATTTTTATGCTGAGAAGCAGTGGGGGAAAGAGTGTCTGAATCAAGGCCCAAGGCCATAGCTAATCTGAGAGAGCTTCTTGGAAGAAGGAAAATGGGAAGAAAAGAACACTGTGGGGAGGACTTCAGAGAGGTGACCCAGGAAAGGGGGCAGGCGAGAGTATCTGGGCAACAGATTGGCCGCCTTGGCCCTGGGTTGGTGTGACATGGGTGAGGAGGGGGAGGAGGGGCCAGTCCTGAGGGTCAAGGCGGGTACTACAGGAGCTTGAAAACCATGGCAGGTGCTAGGAAGGCACGTGGTCTTCCCTCGACCTCCCGGACATAGACCTTCATGTATTTATTCTTTCCTATCCTTCTTACCGAGACCTTCCTGGGGGCCAGGTGCTGTCTGGGTGCTAAATGTGCAGGGATGAGCGTGTGGGTCTGATTCCTGCCCTCACGGGGTTTACAGTCTATCGGCAGAGACTGACATCACACACTTTCATTTGCCTCTGTTAGGCCAAGTCTACAAAGGATAGTGCATGATTAGTGGTGTGATGGGGGAGGGGGTTAGATGCTTCCTGGGGAGCAACACTCACCCAGAGTCCTGCCTGTGGGGCAGAGTCTTCCACATCAGCCCCCTGCCAGCTTTCAGCCTGGAGGCTCCCACATTCCTCTGCTCTGCCCCTTTAAGAAGAGCGCTTGTCCCTGAGCAAAGGCAGTGGGGGCACACAGCCCGATTCTGCCAAGGTTGCGGGCTATAAATCAATGCTGGCACTCCCTTGGCAGTGGGCTCTCCTCTGAGCGGCCCAGATGGCGGGCCTGGGGCTCCAGGGCAGCCAGACACTCGGGAGGGGGAGGCGGGCAAGGTGGGGACACAGCTGGGCCCCAGGCTCCCTGATGGCAGCTGCCCACCTCTGCCTAAGGGCCTTGGGCTAGGGAAAATGCCAGAGTCTTTCTTCTGACCCCTGAGTCACAGGCTGGCGTGGGACTTTGGGGGTCATTGCTTCCTCCCATGCCAGTGACCCAGGCCTCACGGGCATCCCAGAGCCATAGATGATCTCTTGGGGGTCACCGTCTGCCCTAACGTCCAACCTGGAAGTCCTGCCTGTGGTTTGACCCTCTTTCCTCTTGCTGTAGCTGAGGTGTGTCCTTTTACACTCGAAGAGAAATGAAAGACAGTGCCCTCCCCATGGGGTGGGGCTTTGGGACTGGGGACTGTGTCTCTCTGCCTTCACCTGAAGCCTCCCAGGAAACCAAGATGCAAAGATTTCTCAAGGTCAGCTGGAGAGGTGGAATGCTGTCCTCTTGGGGGTTGCCATCCCTCAGCCACCCTCACAGGTGCTGTGACAGAGGGAACATATGTCGCTGCCACCCCAGAGGACAGTGACAACATTTCAGCAGCCACAGACCCACAGAGATGGGCTCAGCGGTCCTTGACAGAACTGGAAAGGCAGCCTCCCTCCTGGGCCTGGGTCTGGGCCTGGGCCTGGGCTGTGCGTGGAGGGCTGGAGGCCAAGCCTGGGGACCCTCCTCTAGAGGAATTCAGGCTCGACTGTACCCCCTACCCTCACTCCCAAACAGCCAGCGACATTTCTAGAACAGTGGAAAGTGCATGGTCGTAAGGCAATAGACTTCCTGGGATGTCCTTGTCCTCAAATTCTCCCGTGAGAAGTCAGAGCTCACGGGTCCTTCAAGTTTCTTCTTTACACACTCGTCATCCAGGGGAGGAAATGGGTCCAGAGAAGCCCAGAGTCATTTGCATTCGGTTGTTTCCATGACACCACACTTGCCTCCTGAACGGAAGACCCTGGAACCACTAGTAAGCAGGATGCAGTAGGCACTAAGTGTAATGTGTAGGTAAAGGTTAGATAACAAGTAGAACCTTCTCAGAGTAGTAGATGATGGAAGAGGGTGAGAAACAAAGTAAAGAAAGTGCAAGCCAGGGATGATGGCTCAAGCCTGTAATCCCAGCACTTTGGGAGGCCGAGGCGAGAGGATTGCCTGAGCCCGTGGGTTCGAGACCAGCCTGGGCAACATGGCGAGACCTCATCTCTACAATAAATCAAAAAATTAGCTAGTTGTGGTAGCAAGTAGTTCCGGCTTCGTGGAAGGATGAGGTGGGAGGATCGCCTGAGCCTAGCAGGTTGATACCGGGGTGGCCGTGAGTGTGCCACTGCACTCCAGCCTGGGCGACAGAGTGAGACTTCAACTCAAAAAAACGAAAGAAAGAAAAAAAGTGCATTCTTCGGAAAATAAATAAATAAATAAATAGAAAATACGTTCTCCAAAACAGTGGGTGGGGATGGGGAGGGACAGAGCCAGGAATCAGGCTGGAATTTTGCAAAAAGCTAGAAGTATAGACAACACAGGAGAGGAAGGCTGGCACAGAACCCTGAGGGAGGCAGCTGGGGTGTGGAGCTTCTTGGGTTCTTCACCCAGGACTCCCAACTTCCACCTGTTCCAGGCTTCTGGATGTCTATGGTGGTTTAAACTTGGGCTTGCTGGCTGAGTCCCTGTCCTCCTGGAAAGGCCTATCTGGCTGCCAGAGTCATTTGCTGTCTCTAATTTGTGTTTAAATTAAAGTTCCCACAAACAGAGGCTTAATGTGCTGTTACCAAGCGCTCTCAGCCCCCTGCAGCTCCAGAGAGTGGAGGGGGCTGAGGGAAGAGGCCGGTATACATGGACCCCGTGGAGGTGACCCCGCTGGCCACTGGAACCAGTGGGCAGCCCCACTCGGTGCCTCTGTCCTTCCTTGTTCTCAGTTCAACATGATGATATCCAGGGCAGAGTAGGGCAAAGCATGACCACCATGGACTTGGGAAACAGCATGCTTGCTCAGGGCTCACAGCTGGTTGTCCCTCCTTTTCCAGGGTGTTGGGGAGAAGATGGAGGGGCGGGCAGGATGAGAGGGCAGAGGTGGACAGTAAGGATGGGGCAGGAGGCTCTGGTTCCTAATAAACTTGTACATGGCGCCTGCCGTGTGCCAGCCCTGCTCCCGAACTCCTTGTAACTACAGCTCCAGCCTTCTCCACAACCCCATGAGGCGGGTGTTAGCATCGCCAGTTCTGCATTTATAGATGGGGAAGTGGAAGCACAGAGAGGCTGAGTAACAAGCCCAAGATCACACAGTTAGTAAGACATGAACCCAGCAGACAAGCTGATGCCATCTGGCTCCAGACTCCTGAGATGTACTGACACTCAGGCCAAGGTTTGCCTGTCACTCTTGCAGTCTCTTGATCAGAGACGAGGCTTTGTCCTTGCCAACTGAGACAGAGGGAAGCTTGTGTCCCACTCCCGGGACTCTGCTTCTCTGGGCCACAGTCTTCCCATCTGTAAAATGAAGGTGTGGTCCTTGGAGGCACTGAGGGAGGGAGGTCTGATGGGCAGCCGATGCATGGCAGGTCCTCAGCAGTGGCTGATCTCCTTCCTTGGTCTAACCATGAGCCTTCCTGCTGTGTCTTCCTGCTCTGCCTTCAAGGGCTCCAGCATAGGAGCCCTCTCCCTTCTGTGGGAGGCCTGAAGAAGGGGGTAGAGCCAAGCGGGAGCCCCAGCCCGCCTTTTCCCCACCTCCTGTGCACCCAGGCAAGCCAGTCAGGGCTCCAACAGGAACATGCATTCAAGAGGGCCTCACAAGAGTTCAAAGATGGGACGACTGTTAAAGGCGTGGACAGGATTGAGGGATCCAGTAATGGCTGATGCGACACCAGGAATTCCCAAAGGGATGAGAGATGAAAATGTTCCCTCCCAAGTCTGACGTGAGCGGGGGTCGTGGGGTCAAGTGGGGGTCATGGGAGAGGGGTCTCTTGGCAAAGCCGTGGCCACTGAGGAACCAAAACTACAGCCAGAACACCAGGCAGGGAGGGAGGGAGAGAGACAGGGGAGGGGGGAAACAGCACCCGCTCCTCTCTCCCCCTTCCCCGCCAGGACCTCTGCTGGCCAAACCCCACTGGTCAGGGAAGAGATGGGGAGCCCAGAGGACACCGCCTTCAGTGGTCAATCTCCCAGGGCAGAGCGGCACAGAGAATGCAGGGCAGCAAACGGGGAGACAACCTCTCTCCTACCCACCCCACGATTCCACTCCCGAACCCAAAGCCTCATGCCGTGGCCAGTGATGGCAGGAAGGACACAGAAGACACAAAGGGCTCAGCTCGCAGGAAGGTGGGGTTCAGGCAGAGGGCAGCTTGAGGGAGGAGGGCCACTGGCCACCTGGGCTTGGGGCTGCCCACCCCCAGTGTGGAGAGAGAAGGATCCGCTGGGGGTGAGGGTGTCAAACAGTAAACAGTGCTCTTTCCTCAGGTCACGACAGGTGCCCCGTGAACCCTCCTTCCGCCTCCCCCTTAGACCGTGAGCCCCTGTGGGGAGGGGGCTTTGTCTTGCTCATCCCCGACGTCCAGCGTGGCGCCTGCCAGGGGCATCATCGGAATGCGTGGAAAAAGAGTCAGCAAGTGGACACGTGAATCAATGAGCAAGCGTGCGTGCGGCGCACACACTGCCCAGGGCCCAGGTCAGGGACCAGGTGGAGTGAGTGACACGCGGTGCCCTGCAGAAGCTCTGTGTCAGTCACCCACCGTCTCGGCTTCTCCTTGCAGCCACTCAGTCGGGACCACAGAGCCCACAACTGTCTCCACACCGGCCAGGGACCACACTCTGGAGGCACTCCCTCTGTCCTGGTGGCCCCCTTCCGCCCTGGTGGCCCCCCTCCATCCTGGTGGCACCCCTCTGCCCTGTTAGTCCCCATCCAACCTGGTAGCACCCCTCCGCCCTGGGGGCCCCCTTCCAAGTGCGCTGTGACCTCATCTGGTTCCTCCTGATGGGAGGGCCAGGAAGAGCAAGGGACAGCGTTTCTTACAGCAGCCCCCCTGCAGGCCTTTCTCCGAAGAAACCTTGATCCACGGCAGACCTTCTGCAGTATTCCCGGCTGGAGCCCTTGGCAGGAGACCGGGGAGAGAGTGACAGTGCCAAGGAGGCAGCTGAAGGATCGTCACCCTGGGAGCCAGAGCTCCGGCTTGCTTTTTCCAATGGGCCGTAAAGACAGAGATCGGCAGTGGGAAGGGGAGGGGCCCGCCAGACAAACAAACTGGAGTTCCCAAGTGTCATTACCGTGCCAGGCCCACCTGGTGGAGTGGCTACACACAGACTCTGGGGCCAGCGGCCAGGGCGTGATCCCTACTCTACTACAGATATAGGATGGCTCCGTTTCTTCATCTTAAAAAAATGTGGATAAGCTGGGCTCGGTGGCTCAGCCTGTAATCCCGAGGCTTTGGGAGGTTGAGGTGGAAGGATCACCTGAGCCCAGCAGGTCAAATCTGCAGTGGCTGAGAGCA